>CABFVX010003503.1:0-16298 GCA_902151425.1 Timema shepardi | reverse complement strand
TGTTCCTAAATGGTTTTCCACTCTCCCTCCACGCAAATGTGGGTTCACTTCCTCTAATTCAACCTTCCAAATTCCTAGTCCATTAGAGTAATTAGTACTTAAAGCGTATAACCCGAATGAGTTGTAAGACACGGTGCTAAATATTATTATTATATTGATACCAATAATAATTTATGGGGCGGTTTGTCCCCACTCCTCCCTCCAAAAGATACCCCTCCATGGTATAATCCTGCGTTTCAAACTTTTCCTCTCAGGCGATAAAACTACATAAAAAAGTGTGATTTTCATTTAAAAAAACACTTATTTAAAAACTAGAAACTCATGTTGTCTCATTGGCGGTGAAAAAAAAAAATACAACTCCATTTACAAAACAGTGCTAGCCCGTTCAAGCAATAAAGTAAATATAAATGTTCAGTAATTCATAGGGAAGTACCTATGTATTATTGGAAGCTTTTGATAACCTTTCAGATAAACATTATAATTGATAACTAAAATAGGACATCTTTCTAGAATGCCAAATTTGAGTGATTTCCTATCTTTGATTGTTGTGATCAAAAGTGAGCTTCCTATAACTGTCAGGGTTTATATGGTTTTAAGAGCACCGTACCTTAATACCCGTCAGCGCTATCCACATAAAGTATTTATAGGGGCGCCGACTATTCGCGAACAGTTTTTTCACGAAATGCTTGAAAAATCCATGTAAAAAGCGCCAAAAAATTGTTTAAGCTCAAATAAATCACTATTACGGATGTTTATAAGTTCACAAAATAAATCTATAAAGGTAGTTAACTATACACGAAATCGATATCTTCTCACTAATTTTTGATAATTATTTTCTATTTTAAAACGAAATTTATGTTTTATAGTCTAAATTCCGTTTGTAGTGTGGCCTATAATCGTACCTTTGGACAAGATGTAACAAATGTTATGTATAGAAATAGTTTATAATCTAATCTCCAAAACAGGCATTACTTCAAAAACATTTTTAAACATAAATGGACCTTGACTATAGCAATAAAAATCTAACATCAAGCCAAACTGACTGACAAAATTAAATAGTCAAGCCTTTTAGGCATATATCTGTCACTGCTACTCTTCACAGATTGTTCTAGAGACTTTGTTTTGAAGTTTATTGGTTACTTGATTAAATAATTTCATTATTTTTGTTGTTTAAAAATATAACTATTAAATTTCAACTTTAATTTACATATTGAATAACTCTTGGCAATGAGAGTTATAACAAAAAATGTAAACTCTTAGTAATATGAACAATAAGAAAGTAGCACGATTCATTTCCAGACATAAATAATCTTTCCTTTCAAAGTGATCTTAATTTTAGTTGTAGGCCTACAGTCTATTTTCGGGTCGTTTCAGTAAATAAGGTCTAGTAAGTTTTATATATAATGATACTTAACTATAAACAATGTAAATATTTGACTTAGACCTGTAAAAAGTCTACTTTTTCAAGGGTTTTCCACTAAAAAAAGTTTCTTTATTGAACTTATTTTTAAAATGTAAGTCTAATATATTGTGCAAAATATGTAATTTTTGTGATTTTTCCAAGTGTTATAAATCCATTTTTAGGACGAAGGTCTCTTTATTATTTACAATAATGGCGTAGGGATCCTGGATGTAAATTGTAGTCTTCAAAGTGTAGGGACTTTAGTTATGGCAAATGACGAAATATTAACTATAGTATGATTTTGGTAGGAAGAACATTAGCAGTTATTTACTTAAACCATTTTAATATATTTATACATCAAGAAATTATCTGCAGCTGTCACTAGCACTACCTATACCTATAGAATAATACAAATAATATAGTAAAATGTCATCAATGCTGGCCGCAAAAAAATATGTTTGAATTTTCTTTGCTGTTCTTCCAACCAAAATCAGGGTATAGTTAGTTACCTGTGGTGATTCAGCGTCGCATGCAACAAGTTAACCTCTCTTTTTCTCAGGAAGTCTGTAATTGAAGCGCTCATAAATCGCGCACCTAGCACTAATTTGATTCGCTGAGATGCACACAGACTGCGCTTGCTTACATCAACAAACATTCTTCTGGTGACGAAGGTCATAACTTGGGCCGTTCTGTCTGAAGTCACATGATCAATCCTATTCACCTGAATCACAGTCAAATTTGTTGTTAAATAATTCGCTAACCTGTATCGGTGATCACATGGTCTAAGCAGAAGCGGATTTACACTATAGGACCACTAGGCACGGACCTAGGGGCGGCGGCTTTAGGGGGTGGCACATTTAGGATAACGTATTTCTATTTTTATATTTTATTTTTAATAATCACGTTTAAAAATCATTGACTAATATTATCGGAATAGTTCAAGTTAAAGTCAGAATGACAATATTTCTTTTTAAATAACTGTACTTTGCAATCGCTTTATAACTAACTGACGTCAGTCTCCCCTTCTTCATAATGTTAGCTCAAGCTACTGTAGGGCATGTACTGTACATTACTGATTTTCTTTCGTATAAATCTTTTCTCGAATACTAACTTCTGCCCCCCCTCTCCCCCCTCAAACCACAATACCTCTTTCCTCTGAGATATCATAAAATGCTAGAAAAAATAGGGGGGTGGGGGGGAGGCGCGTATTATAGTTGTGCCTAGGGCGCAACATTTTAAAATCCTCCACTGAGTCTAATACGTCACTCACGCAATAGACTAGACAGGCTGATTACAGGGAGATTGGGGATTTAATCCTAGTCGGGTACACTGAGGGTGGATTTTCCTACATGAATTTCCACTCTGCATCCACGCAAATGCGGGTACACTCCCTCTAGATTGAATATTCCCAATACATTAGCTCAATTAGTAGGTGCATGTGTGTATGATATGACCAGGTAGTTTAGACGTGGCGTTAAAACAACACTAGTTTTTCTGATAGTTTACCTAATTTACGTGCATATTTAATTGTTCACGAACGTTTGGTTTGGTACAAACAAATCTTGTCCTCGGCAGTAATGAAATAAATTCTAGTTGGTGTGGCTAACAACCAAATCCTTGACCTCTCGGGTCAGAACTAAGCTTGCTGATAAGTATAATATACTTGTTAATTTTAGAGCTGAAACCTTTCCTACAAATTGCTCATATATTTGTGCTCATTTGTTTCACCATCGCCTGGTAACAGAACAGTGAGTTCCTAGCCGTGGCTTTAAATAAATGGGCGTGCGCTAGCGAGTTACTCTCACTCTGGTGGCTGGGGCTTGATGCCTGACTGGGTGACTATTCATGCTTTCTTCAGGCGAATGCTAGTGCAACCCCACACTAAAATTCTCACCTACATGACGTTTATATACACTTTGTGTACTCTGAAAGTTAGCAGTCTTACTTTGACGAGTTACACTATAGGCCTATTTTATAAGCTAGCCCATAGTGTTTAATGCTCACCTAGACGTAGTGGCCAAGCTAGGAACTAGCCGCTATTTCCAGCGCTGAATCCAAACATCGCACTGGATGAACATGTTTAAGGCAAAGAGTTTTTGTTTCCTCTATGTAGTGGAAGGATTTTGGATTGTTGTTCGAAATAGAAACAATTGAAAAGGAAACTTCCTTCGGCGATTTTTTTCTATTACAGAAAAAAAGACTACAAATATGAAAAAATAATAAAATTAACAAATTACGTATTTAAATATAGTGCAAAGGAGCATGCTTGAAATTTTTGGAGAGGGAAACCTCAACTGGATAACTCCTAAAACGGCAAATTTAAACATCTATTTTATGGCATTTAGCGAAAATCTTTTCACTAATGAACCGCTTCGGTGGCCACATGGTCTAACACGCGACTCTCGCAGTAGACTAGACTGCCAATGAAGGAGAGATCGAAGTTTGAATCTCGGTTGGGTGTGCTGAGGATGGGTTTTCTAAAATATGTTTCCACTCTCCCTCCAAGCAACCGCGGGTACACTTCCTCTAAATATAACCTCATTTATCCCTAAAACCATTATAGCCTAATTTGTAAATAAGAGTATAACCCGAACGGGTAGTAAGACGCAGTGCTAACATTTTTTTCACTAAGTTAAGTCAGCAAAAACTTCAAATTTGGTTAGCCATAAGAACTCCAATAATCAATTAACTGTTATATTTATTGGAAGGTACCACCACAACAAAGTGATGAATTAATTTCACTTTATAACATATTATTTTCTTGCAATATATACATATATTATATTGATCTATTCAAATTTCATTGTTGGAGGAGACAGGAAAAGTTCGGAGCTGACTCTTTAGATTGTTTTAAATGATCCAAGACAAAAGAAAAAGATAATGTCGAAAAGCCCAACCAAAAGTTGTGTTTTGTTATATCTGTTGTTTCAAATATTATATTGCTGTTTCCTAACAGCCTGATTCAAGTGAAATTTAAGTTTTGTAAAGCTGAAAGCTTATGCACTAACATGATATCCCTATCACAATTTTTTTTACTACCCGAGTCAGAATTAGTTATTTTTTTCCATTGTTAAAATTTATAAACTTTCATGTTATCTTAATATCCATAAAGGTTGATCTGTATTTTAAGTTGTGCTTCCGTAAGTAGGATAGCACACATATTTTCAGTTGTTTCAGGAAAGAGAATCTTTGTGTGAAACCCTGGCTGCTCTAAACATTGCAGGAGTACCTCTATTTATAAAAACATTTTCTACTAGGCAGACACTCAGTAGAATGGCGCCCAGACATCCGAGCAACATAATATAACTCATAATTATAGTGGTTTTTAATTTTATTTTCAAAATTACAAACATATTTAGAATATCACAGTGTCAAAGTGAATAAGGTTTATTTGTTTATCGCAATTGAAGCACATTAAAAAGAAGATCAAAGTAGTTGCGCGACATTACTACTTCTCAACACTCGGAGCTGATGTATAGTGTATACAATTCTTTCACGCTTGACGTTTGTGCATAGATAACTCTACCATTGTTATACCTTATTTGTTATTATAGACAAAACATTTACATTTTATACCCGTGGTAAAGTTCTGACGTAAGCCAACTCTAAGAGCTTTTTAATTCCAAGGAAATGAAGAATTTTTTAATAACATTCAACAACATTTTATCTTTCACTAAAAAAGTTAAGCACCACATTGATAAAATGTCAAATAAAACTCCTAATCACGTACGACACACTACAAGCAATAACGACATACAAACTATTCCTAAAATGCACCACAGTGCGCAAGAATACATTATTATCGGGTGGCTCAAAATGCAGGCCCGCTCTCTCTTGTGCAACGAGGAGTTCACTAAGCAATTACTGGTCCATGCTTGCTCTAAAGCCGAGTAAAATCAATAAATAATTTATTTATAATTATAAGTACTAATTAATAATATTTTAATATTACACAGCCTATATTATTTGACTCTAGGTTTATACTAAACATGTTTCAGATGAATAATGATATAATGAGCATGGTTGTTTGAGCAACCCGCAAATACTTTTTTTTATATCACAATAATCTTTTTTACTCAGCTCGAAAGGATGTGGTGGACTTTAACTATTAAAAATAATATCAAATTTCAACACCCATAAATGATATTGTGACAATTTAATAATGACTTGAGTTTGTCAATGAGACAATGAATACCTAGCTCACATACTAAATGGAGCAAATTCTAAAAGCTATCTAGGGTCATATGTAAATAATTAAATTGTATAGTATGTATTTGTTACTTTTTTATGTCACCTGGTTAGTCCACTTAAAAGAATATGTAATTTTCCATCAAAACAGTTTCTCCCCTTGTGTAATTTACCCGGGTCGCTTTACCACCACCACCACCACCACGCCTAGCGTAGGTGAAGGTAGTAGTTAACGGCTACCTGTCATTAGTGATCGACTGACCTAAATATTATTGTGACTGACCACTTTCCTTGGTCAATCTCGCTATCCCTCCAGGGCAGGAATGTGACCAGGTGTTTAGTTCGATCATTTCTTTCACTTTCTGTTTGAACGTAAACGTGTATTGAACTTTATCTAAAGGTTAATTACTCTTCTGCATGTGCTAAGGGAATGTTCGACAAATAGTGCCAACTTTGACGATTCTAAGAAAGAAATGTATAATTAAATGGTAGTGCTAATAAATTACGATCGTATTATTATAACGCCGAACCTCCGGGACTTTTTATACAGAGGTACACGCCCTGTTTTTATTGTCACCACATCTTACTACCCGATCGGGTTATACTCTTGAATACTAATTATTATAATTGTTTTAGGGATAACGAAGGTTATCTTAATAGGAAGTGTGCCCGTATTTGCGTGGGGGGAGGGTTGCAAACAATTTAAAAAAAACTCGGTGTACCTGATCGAGATCCGAACCTCGATCTCCCTGTCATCGGTAGTCTAGTTTACTGCAAGAATAGCGCATTTGACCACGCAGCCACTGAAGCGGGTTGCACGCCTTGTTAATCTTGACTACCCCCGCTCGCCCCCTATTTATTTGAGGTATTTAACGTGCACTTTCTGAATCGACTGATTATATCAGGACACGAGCAATTCTTTGAGCGAGAGATTAAAGACCTACGCATTTTGCCGGGAAAGGTATTTTCACATACTCTCCAGTTTTTTTTTACATGCCACAATTTTTATCACTCAAGAAAAATCCGTCGACCCCTCTGGTTTTGAACACACGATCACCGAGTTCTGAGGTGGAGTACTTGACCTCAAGACCACTGAGGCCGACTGCACAATTCCGACGTAAAGTTAAACGCAGGGCACATCGTAACGAAATTTGAGTAATGATAACAGTAACGAATGCTCTTGTGTTCAGCAACGGATGCTACTACTGTGGTAAATTGTTAGGATTCTCTTCAGATAATGTTTCGAAATCATTATAGAGGAAACTAATGAAAATAAACTTATAGAAGGAACCGTGAAACTGTGCTTATTATCAGGGGACCTGCAAACCTTGTTTCTGACTGGTAGCCAGTCAGGAATTTTTTTAACAAGCATTGCTGATTGTGCAAGATTGCTAACACGTTTAAAACACACAGCATCAACACGGTATTTACTTTTAGTAAATTAAAGGATAATTTTAATCCTGCCCTTGATTGTAGTAAGGAAATAAAATTATATTATTTTTAGCAAGGTTGCTGAGGGCACGCCTTACACCTCTGAGGGACTTGGTTCAAACCTAGGTAAGGTTGAAGGTTTTGTATCTTAACTTATGATTTGAAGCTTACCCAAAAGGTACTTACAGAGGAGCGTATAACCCACGGAATATAAGACTTGGTGCAAAAAAAAAGTTCCTGGTGCCAATAAAATTTATCTTGTGCTAAAAACTGAAAAATAAACAAATGCATTAAGATTCATTATGCTTTGGATTTATTTGTTGATATGAAGTCGCAGTTAACGAAGTATTAATTAAATCGTTGTTTTAAACCGTGCCCTATGCGATATATAGTTAAACTATTTCATAAGCTATTATGTTTTTTCTGTCTTTGTCATGACGATATTGTGGTAGTATTTGGGGATCAAAATCTATTTGCCGGCCTCGTGGTGTAGGGCTCAGAGCCCCTGGCTGCTAAGCTATTGGTCCCGGGTTCGGTTCCTGGCCGGTACCAGTAATTTTTCTCGTAAAGGGAATAATTTCCATGGCCACCAGGGTTTGGGTAATTGGGCTTAAGCTATGTTTAAGTGTTTCCTTTGGTTTCACACCCTCTTACTTACCATCACCATCATCTCATCTCAATGAAACATGTAAAGAGCCTTCACGGAAAGGATGTACGAATAGCACATTCGGGCGTCCCCTGGTTCATTAGTACTGGTTAATATTTCCACAAACTGGGCTACGAGTGATGTATCCCAAACACGACATTATTATTATTATTATCAAAGTCTATTGCTATTCGTTTATGTTGCAATATACTTTTACTAATACATACATTAGTGTTAGTGTATGTTTAGTAAAAGTATAGGTGACCTGGTGGTCTAGGGGTAAGGTGTCAGACTTCTATGCTGGCGGCCGGGGTTCAATCCTCGGTCCCGGCAAAGATTTATCTGATAACCAATCCCTTCCTTCACCTCTGACAAGACATCTTGTTAATGTGAGGAATGCCAGGCCTCCACCGTGGTTCGGATTCCACGTTAAACTGTAGGTCCTCCATTTCATCTCACAATCACCTTACCATTACACATTAGCGTAAGTGCGTATAACCCGAACGGGTAGTAAGACGCGGTGCTAATAATAATAATAATAGTAAAAGTATAGCATGGCTAATACTTTGTGACCAACTTCGGAGGCCGTGCGGTCTCACGCGTCACTCTCGCAATAGGCTGAACTTCACTGACAGGGAGACAGTGATTTGAATCCTGGTCGGATTTACTAAGGCTGGTTTTCCATTCTTCATTCACGCTAATGTAGGTATATTTCCTAAAAATTCAACCTTCCTCATTTCTAACACATTAGCATAACTAGTTCATATGCGTACAACCCGAACCGATAGTAAGACGGGGTCACAAAAAAATTAGCTAAGGAGAACATATTTTAAGGAGATTTATGTGCTGCAAAAATGCCAAAACTAGGCTAGGATTTTGAAACAATCGTAAGATTCACCTTAATTAAGTATATAATAAACACTTCAGATAACGTTTCTCTAAGATGCAGTTTGTAATTAGGCTGTTTTCTTTTCTACAATCTAGGCCTACTCTTATTTATTCTATATGACAAATGTTATACAGTATTTTAGAAGTCTCATACACTGGAACTAGGAAATAACAATTATTTCTAAATAATATATTTATTGCCTCTGTGATATAATGGTCAGAATACTTGGATACTGATCCAGGGGTCCCGGGTTCAATTCCCGGTACCTCCTGGTTTTTCTGTGAAGCAGTGTGCTTGGGATGGGGTTAATTCAGCCTCGCGAGGACAATAATTATTGAGATGCTACTTAAATAAAGAAGTAGCGTCTTAGGCCTAGAAAACTGAGATTAACTGCCGTAGGTTAGTTGACTGGCCCCATAAAACCCTCTGTCCACAAACATTGGCACACACTTCGCCAACATACGGCAGGCGCTTGGTCACTATATACCCATATAATAATGCTATATTATTAATAATTATTTCCTAATAGGTTGACATTAGCTACTTTCAGTCAATGTTTGCAATAAAGTACCTTCTGACAGCTGTCACTTAGCACCTCTCCTACCGTAGATAAGGTATACATAATGATTGTTTGAGCCTTTAGGAACTTTCCGGATCTGTGTTTGGGCCTGTAATAACTTTCTGGAGCTATTACATGTGCACATGTGTAATGTATAACTATGTGTATGGATCTGTCGAAGGCAGCAGCTGGAAGTGGGTACCTTGAATAGAGTTGGATGTGTGGTCTGGTGGGAGGGGAACACTGGACATGTGTGGTGTGTAGGCCAATACATATATACATACACACGCCACTTGTTTTATTTTAGTGACTTGATCGAGCCTCTTGTTGCTATGCTGTGTCCCCTTGTCTACTTGCTACCCGCATGTCTCATCAGTAGCGCTCGCTACTGTCTTAATGAGCTTCGAAAACGATCACTTATGCAAGAGCTATTACGTTCTAATTACATTTTTGGTTACGGTTTCGAGTTTCTTTTAGTGGCGTGTTTTGTGAAGTGGCCGTTTAAAAAATTTCATGAATGTGCATTGGCGGTGTGTTTATTTTCTGCGATTGCAGATACGTTATTTTTAAATTTATCAAATTGGTTGATTCTTCTTATCCAGCGATCACAGTCCTCGTAGCAATAGACAATTTCTAAAGGTTATTGGTTATTTTAAATACATATTTGGTTGGTTAATTGGCGGTACAGCTAGGAGTTCTTTGTGTATATCACGAGCATTCTTCACTCATCTTCCCACGCCGAATCGTAGAAACCCACAAGTCACGTGGCTTTGTTACTGGACGCAATAAGTTGCTAATATCACACGTACACTATAAACTTGACTTAAAATAACGAGCGAATTTAACTGGGCATGGGAGGAACCTGGGTAGCTCACTAGTACGGCATTGATGCGTTAAGCCAAATGTCCCGGGCTCACTTCAATTCCTGCGTCCCAGTGTAATTTTTCAACATATTTGAAAAGTAATCTGTGAACGGCTCAGTGTTGACAACATATGTTTGGTAACTATTCTAGAACCCACTTCGATAGCCGCAAGGTCTAAAGCGCTACTCTCGCAGTAGTCTAGACTGCCGATAACGGGGAGATGGAGGTTCGAACTAGGTTTGTTTTACTGAAGTTTTTCAAACAGGTTTTACTCTTCTTCTACGCAAATGCGGGAACACTTACTCTAAATATAACTTTCATAATCCCTAAAACTATTAGCGTAATTAGTACATAAGAGTATAACCCGAACGGGTAGTAAGGTGCGGTGGTAAAAAAAATACCATCTTACAATTACACTACATCTGATCCCCCAGTCATACTCCTCCCCAATATATATCCGTGCTCCGCGCCTTACTGCCCGTCCTTCACATTAGTGGAATAGGGGTAAAGGAGGTAGTCCAAATTACATTTACCTTCATTTACCTGGAGGGAGATTTAGAAACCATTTGGAGGGGGGATTCAAACCTAGACTTCTAATTTATTAGCAAACCAGACAAGACAATCGGCCTACCTACGCCTTTGTCCTCGTACCCACCGATGTGTGGTCCTCTAAATAGATGCACACTATGTTCCAATATAATATAAAGTCCTTGAACCCGCACTCATTGTTTTCAAGGCCCAAATATATTTAGAACAGTGAAAGCACTTTGAATGTTAGCTATTGTATTTCCAATTTACCGTGAACGCATCTATACGCATATATACTAAGTGAAGGGGGAGGAGCAACAGTCACATTTAAATGGGTCTGTCCAGCGACTTTGTAAGGGCTATATCTTAATGCCAGGAAATGTCAAACGGCTGTAATTTCCCATTGTCCGCCGGGATTTGTTTTTGAACTACTTAGCTCGAATTAGATAATATTAGATAAGGCAGCGTTGTCATATTGTTTTTGATGTTTTCTAGTGTCATGATATTGTGTCGAGAAACATTTCAACCACTTTGTTTTACAATCATTCACTAAACATTGAATGCAAGAAAGATTAGGAAAGTGGAGGCCTTGGGAATGAATTCTGTAAGGCGCATGTTAGTTGTCACGAGGACAAACAAGATTAAGAATGAATTTATCTGGTACAAAGTGGGAGACATGAGATATTAGAGGAAGTTAGGATGAGTTGATTTGTCCATGTACTGAGGATGGAGAAGGAAAGGATGCCAAATAAAATTATAGAAATGAAGCATGTAAGAAAAAGACCACAAGGGAGACCAAGAAATAGTTGAGAAGAACAGATAACAGAAAGTGTGCACGTGAGAGGAGAAAAAGAGAAGCATTTAAAAGGAAGAAAAATTGAGGCATTTTACTAAACTGACCCGGCCACTGGCTGGAAACTGTTCATGATGATGATGGTGATGATGATGAAGATTTATAATCTCGCAAACGTGCGTCCACTGATTTATTAAATCCACGGGGAATTTTCATGTGCCATTCTACATCCCCCCCGTCCTAAACAGTTTAGATAGAAAGAGACCATAGTTGGATCGCTAGGGCTTATAGGAAAAACCTGTTTTAGACCATATTAAAATAATTGGTTGTATGGTAGCAGTGGCTCAAACAATAAAAGCTCTGCCTCTTTAGAGCTGTTTAAAGTGTCAGCTATAGAAAAAAATTGCCGATTGTATAAATGCAGTAAAACCTTTTTAATTCGAAGGCCAAAGGATATCTAAAATGATTCGAAGTATTCACAATTCGAATTAACTGTTTTTATGAGTATCAAGGTAGCTTTTATACAATATATCAATAACCTCAAAATATGTTAGATAAAATACACATACATGCACATATATTATGAAAAAACTAGAAAATCTAAACACAAACTATAAGTCTTGGAAAAATTAGCAAAAGAAAACTCCAGTAAAATAAGTTTTCGCACGTAAACCATAATTATACTTAAGTGGAAAAAACATTAATGATACAAGTTTGTTGTAGTTTACTTATCTTGACGCAAAATACAC
Source organism: Timema shepardi (assembly GCA_902151425.1). Taxonomy (NCBI): domain Eukaryota; kingdom Metazoa; phylum Arthropoda; class Insecta; order Phasmatodea; family Timematidae; genus Timema; species Timema shepardi. Next base: position 4,250 of record CABFVX010003503.1, on the reverse strand, counting down.
TCTTTCAAGTTTATTGATCACATTATAAATGTTGTATTTTACGTCTTGTTTGGATTCAGAGAATCTTCTCTTTTACTCCGCGTCAATAATTCTAACATTACTTGTCATTATTGGCATATTGGGTGATTTAATAAACGTAATTATGTAAAGTTTGAAATGTAACAATTGGCTTAGAACTATACAAATATTTCCTTTTAAAATTTGAATTAAATGTTTTTTTTTACCATTGATTTAAACAGTAACTTCATGGGGAATCATGGTTAGGTTAGAATTATCCAATTTTTCGAAGTAACCAATGTAAAATTATCTTGATCCTACTATACATGAAAGTAAATCTCAACTCGTTGTACGCTCATATACTCTTCATCCTGTGTTGTCTGTACTACAGATCAAGGGGTGGGGCAATAACTAGTAGTTTCTTTGAAGGGAAATCTAACGCTGTCACCTCGCCATAAATACAATTTTTTTTTGCCTAACAATATATTTTTACTAAGAGTAATATTAAAAGTTCATTTTGTAAACCAACTTAGAATAAGACTCGCAAACTAACTTCTAAAACAACCCAGCCACCGGCAATTAATTTACCAGATGTGAAAAGGAAAGCCCCAATTTTCTCAACAATTTTACGTTCTGGCCTGGATTTTAAGCCTAGTAAGCAGATGCACCACAAACTAAACTAAGGTTTTGAATTTTAAAATTTAATATGTTATTATATCAAATATATTATAAAGTATAAATAGTCACTAATTTAAAATGATCACAGTTCGTAAGTTTTATTAATGTCTGGGGTTGAAATTTATTATAACTATAATCAATTTAAAAAGTAATAAAATCACATAATTTTTAATCATATATCATTTTCTTTTTAGGCCCAATAATTTTTTGTAGTACACAATATTGTTATTTAAAACTTATTATTTTCAAACCTAACTCTACTCATTGATTTTTAATTTATTTTTTGTTACCAAATTGATAATTGCAAATATAGATTTGAAATGTCTTATTTCATAAAACTGGTTTCGACTGTACCAATTGTATAGACAACCCAGACTAGCAAACCATAGTATGCCGGGCCAAGGCAAAGTCAGATTATCCAGGCTGACACGACCAAGTAGAAGCGTACACTGTAGAAGGTAATGACACCCATTGCTACCTAATTTCTTTTTCGAGAAACAAAAGTTGGGTGTATGATCTTTTTCCCCCTTCTCATACCTAGTCATGTGGAGCTTAAGAAATATTAAATATCATTGTATCAAAAACCTGCTTCGATGGCGCATGTTTTAAGGCTTTACTCTCCTGATAAATAATACTGCCAATATCGGGGTACTTTTGAGGGTTTTTCCAAAATAGCTTTCCACTCTCCCTTAATTTAAATGCGAGCACACTTCCTCTAAATTCATCCTGCCTCATCCCCAAGTGATTAGCATAATTAGCGCATATGCGTGTATTCTGAACGAGTAGTAAGACGCGGTGATAATAAAAAAAATAAAAAACACAAAACTCTTAACTGTCATTCGGGCTGTAAACATGAAGATGAACTGGAATAGATCTACTTTGATAATCTTAAACCTCATATTATAAACTATCCTAGGTAGCGCTATCCCCGACTGCTTACCGGAAATCTCAGGATTGCCCAGGGCAACGCCTATTGGGGCCTCCCTCGCGCATTCAGCACCTCTCATTCGTGGCCAGTCACCATCTCGCTGGCCATACAGATAAGTTGGGGGTATAGATGACGCGAGAAAAGGTAATTGTCTTGGCAGTTTTTATAGCTAAACATTATTTTGGTCAAAGGGAATTAAATATTGCTTCATTAGAAACGTAAGAGTTTAATTTTATTTTAATGGTGATATCAACAGTAATAGTTGAATATTTGTCTTGAGCCTATCGGAATTATCCAACAAACTGTTTAAAATGAACAGAAAAAGTGGTAATTTAATTCTACGACCCCTTGAAAGATATTCAAGAAATGTTGAACTCACCCAAGGAAGAAAATTAAACTTATGTTTCTACTGAAGCACTATTTGATTAATTTTGACCAATAAACTAATTTGCTATAAAAACTGCAAACACATCGTCCCTTCTCCTCCCTACGGGTGACACATCCCTTTTAAAGTCGGAGAGACTGTGATGCTTACTAATCACACCCTTAATAGTGGTTTACGGCCGCATGGTCAAATGCGTCTCTCTCGCATTATACTAGACTTCCGATGACAGGGAGATCAGGGTTTGCCTGTCGGGTGCACTGATGGAGGTTTTCCCTAAATGGTTTACCACTCTCACTCGCAAACGTGGGTGCAATTCCTCTAAAGTCAATCTTCGTCATCCCTAACACATTAGCTCAATTAGTACATAGGTTTATACCCGAACGGCTAGTTAGACACGGTGCTAAAAAAAAGTAGTAAAGAAACAAATGAATGCGAACCCTTGTAGACTCGTTATGTTCATAAATCCTACCTAACTTTTTTTTCATCATCAATAAGTTAATTAAAATAATTTTAAGGTTGGCCCGTCATTTGTCTCCCCATGCTTCCGATCTACCCCTCTCACACCCTCTTGCCCCCTGCCCCGGTCTTGTAACCCACTCGACTTTTAACGCACTATATTTTTAAGTATAATAGGCTACAGGTGCCACCTCAACAATTTTAACCCCTCTACCGCAAGCCGCCACTTCAGAAAATTTTCCTACTCCAAATTTTCATCTCTAGAATGAGCAAGAGTATAGTACTGTAAACATTGTTATTGCTCTATTGTAACTCATTTGATAACGCTGTTGTTGTTTTGTCATAAATTAGACTGAAGTGTAAACCTGAGATATCTCAATTGTTTTCGTTCCATTTAAATAGTTGAAACTATTTCCGGGAGAATTTTTTTTAGGAAAGGTACATTTTTCCATCTAATATCTCTGGTCTCCTCATAATCATGCTCATCTGGCTTTGAGAAATTTACATTAAGTTTATTATTAACTAACACTAGCAGACACTTTAATTAATTAATACATGTTGAATAACGATCCGACACCTTAGCTCGGTCGCTAGTACTTCTGTCTACTGTGCTAAGGGTGGTGACCCCTGGCAGTCTAAAGATAAGGTTTCTATGCCTGGGGACCGGGGTTCAATCCTTGGTCGGGCACAGATTTACCTGATTGCCAAACCCTTCCTTCACCTCTGACAAGACGTGTATTAATCACAACTTGTGAATGTGTGGAATGCCAAGCCTCCATCGTGGTTCGGATTCCACGTTAAACTGTAGGTCCTTCATTTCATCTCACAATCACCCTACCATTACACATTAGCATAAGTGCGTATAACCCGAACGGGTAGTAAGACTAGGTGCTAATAATTATAATAATACTACTGAGCTAAGAGTCCCGGGCTAGATTCCCGGCATTGCCGAAAAAAATATCATTTGCGAACTGTGGATTTACCCTTTCACAATGATAAATTAACGGCCAGTGACTGGATGTTGTGCCTGCTCTAGTCTTAAGTTAGATTATAGGGCATATGAAGCTACTACAGGCCTAGCAAGCCGGTAGTGGAAAAATGTGTGACTTGAATAAAAAACTGACCCAGGCCACAGGCTGGAAACGGTAATGGATGTAAAAAAAAAAGGTTGAATACCGTCTTGCATACGGCGAGGTCTCATAAATTGTCTGTTGCGCGTAGGGGCTGAGGAATGTTTCCTATTTGGTTGGGAGGGGGTGATGATAATGTTGACCGCACATCCTACATATATACCCTGAGTTTGTTTGGAAGAACAGTATAAAAAATTTAAACATATATTTGCGGCCAGTATTAGTATCATTTTGCTATATTAGTTTTGTTATTTGAGGCGTTAATAATCTCTCTCAAAAGTGACATTTGCAGACAACATGACTTGATGTATGGATACCTATGTTAAAATTGTTTCAGTAACTTTAGTACTAACGTCTACTGTTCTTCCAACCAAAATCATACTACAGTAGACTCGCGATTAACCGAGGTAATTGGGACCAAGCCTACCTCGGATGATACAGGGCGTGTAGTACCAACTACCCCCGAAATTATTGGTACTGTACTACAGACCATTAGCCGAACTTCTTTCATGCGTTCCCGTGTTCGCTCGACATTTTGAGCGGCATAACGCCAGGCGCAGTGTTCTGGCTGTTGTTCGTAAATGGTTCTCACGTCATTAATCATGCTTTGTATTGTAAACAATAATTTATACTAGCTATAGTAAAATAATATATTTATATAAATATTGTGCTAAAA
>CABFVX010003502.1:60069-84352 GCA_902151425.1 Timema shepardi | reverse complement strand
TAACCCGAACGGGTAGTAAGACGCGGTGATGATGATGATAATAATAATAATAATAATAATAATAATAATAATAATAATAATAATAATAATAATAATAATAAATAATAATAATAGATTAGGAGGACCGGAAAACCGATATGTTGACAACTGTGTCCTGAAGTGGTTCAAACAAGCGCAAGACAAGAAAGTCCCAGTGAGCGGCCATCTTCTTAGATCAAATACTGAACATTTTGCATCTGAACTAGGAAACACAGACTTCAAAGCAAGTGCAGGATGGCTAGATGGATTCAAACAATGAAACGGAATTTCCTTCAAAGCTGTATTTGGTGAAAGTGGTACTGTTGATGTGTGTTTAGTCAATAGTTGGAAGAAAGACTTGAGAGAAATTATCCAGAACATAGAACCGAAAAACATTTTAACTTCGATGTGAGAGGACTTTTTTTTTTACAAGTGTACTCCTGACAAAACTCTTGCATTTTAAGGTGAACGGTGCATTGGGGGAAAGCTTAGTAAAGATCGAACAACACTCTTAGTTGGAGCAAATATGGATGGTTCTGAAAAGCTGCTGTTGTTGATGATTGAAAAATCGGCTAACCCATGTTGCTTCAAAAATGTAAAATTGAAGCCAGTGGAATACGAGTCAAATAGAAAAGTATGGTGATCTGTTTGAAAAATGCCTTTTATAAATAGACAAACAGTTTGGCAAACAAAATATGACAATCCTTTTATTAATTGACAATCACACTGTTCGTAGCAGAGTTCCCCCTTTGAAAATGTAAAGGTTATGTTTTCCCCCCGACCAATATGATATCGGTTATTAAGACTATGGAACAAGGGCTAATTAAGAACCTAAACATTTCAACAGACAATTGTTGGTTGAAAAATTCTTGCTGGAAATTTCGCTTGACGTTCTTCCAGCCTCAAGAATGTGTTAGCAAGCGTGGGACCAAGTGAAAGTTGAGACCATTAAGAATTGTTTTAATAAAAACTTGCTTTATCAAGAAAGAAAATGATGGAGAAATTGTGATAGGAGCTGCGCCAGCTGTTGACAACTGGGAGGAAGTTACTCCTGATCCTGTTACAGTGTGGTGAAGTTACTGATGCGGACATCGTCACCAAAGTTCTCAACAATAACATCCAGGCTGAGGATGGAGCATCTGGTAGTAAAGAACACAATTCTTCATTAGTTCAGGAAAGGCCTATACCGAATGTGGTTGATGCCATGGACGATGCTGTCCTTGATCTAAAGCGTGATATTTTTGAAAGTCGCAAACATGTGACTCAATTTTCAAGTCAATAAATCAATTAGAATCATCCACTATGACTGAGAGACTTAAATCAGGAAAACAGATTAAAATATCTAACATTTTAAAGAAATTGTGAACAGATTATGTCCAAATATGTTAAATAAATTGTTTGAGCTTGGTTGCGAACTTAACTGTGTTTATTTTCAATTCCTTTTAAGCATCTTAATTGATTCAATTTTTTTTCCTGTCCTCTTCAAGACCGAATTATCCCGGTTCCATTGTACTAAGGGGAGTTTTTCCAAAATGGCGTTTCACACTCTACACAAATCCGAGTACACTTCCTATAAATATAATATCCCTAACCCCTAAAACTATTAGCATAATTAGTACATAAGTGTACAACCCCAATGAGTAGTATTAAGATGCGGTGCTGGAAAAAAATAATCGAAATTGACAAAAACAGGTAATGTGACATTTTTATAAATATATCAATTTATGTTGGAAATGCTAATGTGTCGTGTCTACATATAAACAAATATTTATTTATATCACTGTGAAGTGATTGCTATGACTTGACTGGTCCAAAGAGGAGTCCCGACAGCCGACAACTACAACCAAAGCCTCACATTTATTCAGAACTAGATAAACCAGTCAGTGCAAGTTCAGCCAGTCCGGGGTTCAATCCTCGGTCCCGGCATAGATTTATCTGATTACCAAACCCTTCCTTCACCTCTGACAAGACATCTTGTGAATGTGGGGAATGCCAGGCCTCCACCGTGGTTCGGATTCCACGTTAAACTGTAGGTCCTCCATTTCATCTCACAATCACCCTACCATTACACATTAGCGTAAGTGCGTATAACCCGAACGCGTAGTAAGACGCGGTGCTAAATATTATAATAATAATTCAGCCAGTCGCAACAGTCGACAGGAAGCTCCATCTTAGTACCTGTTCAGGTTATACATCTATGATAATTACTCTAATGGGATAGGGATGAGAAAGGACGAATTTTAAAGGTAATCTACCTGCATTTGTGTGGAGAAAGAGTGGGAAACCATTTAGGCAAAACCATCAGACTCGACCGAGTTTCAAACCCTTATATTCCTGTCAACAGTAAATCAATCTAACACGAGAGTGAAGCCTTAAACTGTTAAACCAATGAAGCAGGTATGTATTATTGTTAACATGTAAATTATACTTATCAGTTAAAAGAGAACATAATTTTGGATAGTACAGTATTATGTAGATACTTTTAAAACTCGCACAGTGTTTAAAATTAAGTATTAACAAATAATTATTAAAATGGGAACAGATGGGGGATTTCAAACTACTAGGACTTTTGAGTAATTATTATTAGAAAATAAAATAACTCATTCTTAATTAGTAATATTTTATTAGACATAATTTATGTAACATTAATTTACAACACTTCAGTACAAAGTATATACACAGGTTAGCTCACATATAAAAAAACACTATAACATTAGCAAATCCTTGCCACAAAGAAGATTAAAACCTAACTATTTTCCATCACAGCCAATACCATAGAAAAACATAACAATCATTGTTAAATGCAAAATGTTTCCCGGTATTAATGATGGAATAACAAAATATAATCTTGTTTCATCATTATTTACAAATTTTAATGCTACTTGTCATGAAAAATTGTATTATTTTACTAATTTATTGTGCTGCACACAAGCTATAACCAAATCAACCCTAACATACTCTTAGTGCCATTTCACACGACCCTTTTTAAAATGTGTGTTGGGTCCAAGAGTTTACAGCGCAAAAGCCTGTCGCGTGTTGTTTCAAAATACAGTTGTTATTCAAATAAATCCTTTCACAGGTTAACATATGTTAGTCTTAGGGCCAGTTTCATAGTCAAATTTAGTACGCCTCAAGTGCGGTGCTACACTAAGTTCATGACGACACCTACCTAAACTCGAATGGAATGGGCCATTCTCGCATAGGAAACTGGCCCATTCCATTCGAGTTTAGGTAGGTGTCGTCATGAACTTAGTGTAGCGCCGCACTTGAGGCTTACTAAATTTGACTATGAAACCGGCCCTTAGCACCAGATTGGCTTGATTTGAATGATTTTCCTCTATATGTTTTTTTCGGCATTTGGCAGTTGAGATCAAAAAAAGATAAGGACACCTTTCACAAGGGCATTGCCACCTATATTCAGTTGTAGCTCTGCTTTCTTGATACAAGGTCATATATGAGTCAATGTATATTTAAGTATTCTTTACTTTGGAGGCAAGTTGTAAAGAGTATAAAGAATATACATTTGAGATAATTGAAAAAGTGCCGGGTGACCTGGTGGTCTAGGGGTAAGGTGTCAGACTTCTGTGCTGGCGGCCGGGGCTCAATCCTCGGTGCCGGCACAGATTTATCTGATTACCAAATCCTTCCTTCACCTCTGACAAGACATCTTGTGAATGTGAGGAATGCCAGACCTCCACCGTGGTTCGGATTCCACATTAAACTGTAGGTCCTCCATTTCATCTCACAATCACCCTACCATTACACATTAGCGTAAGTGCGTATAACCCGAACGGGTAGTAAGACGCGGTGCTAATAATAATAGTAATACTAAGCAAGTGAAATGTGTCCACAATCAACCACACACTGTCCAGTGAGTGAACCCAAAAAAACCTTTGTTTCCCTTTGAAATTCAATCTTTCCCATCCCTTACACATTATCATTACTAATGTACCGTGTGGAAAAGTTCAACACTCAACATGTCATCATCCACCGAGGGAAAAACGTGAGGGTCATCGTGTCAAATAGGCCTCGATGGGACTCCTGGCATAAAAAAAACTCGCAAGAGAAAGAGGGGCTGGACATTGATGTGCGACTACTCAGGGAACAAGAGGACGTTGATTGGTGATTGGTTGAACTATGACATGGTACCACACGATTCTACCCCTTATCCTGGTCAACTGGTCTACAACCCCCTCCTTAAGAAAAGTTAATAAAAACACCTGGTACAACGTTAGCACGGCACTCCCGGAAGGCAAATCTCATTTCAGGTGGATATCTAGTCATGCAATAAAATTCACATTTCAATTTTAGTTAGCGTGTAACACTAAAATCTTTTCAAAATTCTTTTTAGGCAATTGAAACCGTAATATGCTCGGTTTAGGAGGTTCTTACATTCAGAACATTTAAGTCGTTTTGTGTGTGCCCTAGGCCACTATTTCAAGTGTTTTTTTTCTAGATAGTTAACAAGATGGTTAATTGTTTCTAGGATGGTGAGCTTGGTGAAATAGCACCTTCAAATGGGGATAGTTTTTGAGAGTAATCTTTTATTACCTTGTTTGTAAGTGTAAGCTATGGTCGGTTTACTATAGTTAATTAGGGGACAACTAATTAACTTCAATTGTTTGAGTTTACATTTAGTAACTCGTGTTATTCACTCAGGATAATGTTTGAGGATAATATTTTATTACCTTGTTTGTAAGTGTAAGCTATGGTTGACTTTTATCCAGGGTTGGTTGTTATTAATTAGGGGACAACTAATTCACTTCAATTGTTTGTTTTTACCTTTAATAATTTCGTTAATCACAGACCGAAGGTTGGCTCTGGTGGTACTACATAGTTTGTATCCTATTTTAGTTAAGGTGTGACACCAAAATCACGTAGGTACATAAGTCTAGGACATGTTATGAGTTAAGGTATCTTCACGTTGCGTGAAACAGGCCACAATCTTATGTTTTGTCTTTTATAGAATGGCATTCTTCATACAGCAATTGGATCTCTGTAGTAATGTTAACACACCTATGTAAAGACTAGAGTTTATTTCCTTATTTTTTGTAGGCATTTGGAGAAAGACTAGCTTGGCTGTTGTGAACTTAGTGAAAGCAAGAAAATAAAATGCCATTAATGGCTTACACTGTCAGTTGGTGACAACATACATTTACGTAACAGCTTAATGCCTTTGGATTATTTGGTTCAGAGAATTATTGTGAGAAGGATATTAGATTATTATGATTTGGTCCACGTCTCAGGACAATTGGTTCAAAAAACAATGCCCTGCCGGTTTTTACGAATCAGATAAATCTGAGGTCATTTTTATTTGCACCTAGCTGTTTCATTTATGTACATCCACTTACTTGTTAATAGGTGTGGTTTGGTTTGTTACCCCTTTTAATAACGATATAGTTACACATTCATAATAATCACTGGCCATGTAGTATTGCCATAGTTACTTGCCTTTTATATGTTTCCATCCACCTTTCCTATACCTTCTTCCAAATATAATACAATTACCTCATAAAGCGAAAAGAGGTTTTCCTTATAGAGTTATATCATTATATATTCGCATCCAATGTCCTTTTCCTGTGTTTGTCCTTTATGTTTTTACCTTTTACATGTTCCTATCTATGTGTTCTATCTTTCTTTACCATTTTCCTTTTTCTCCCCTTTTGTTTGTATTTTTTGTTTTCTCTTTTAGGAAGTTGTGTTGCACGTTTCACACTCCTCCCTGATGAGTTCCGATAGAATGAAACCTAGGTCGGGGGATTGGACGATGACGATCAATTTTCTTTAAGAGACATCCATTACCTCTTTGTCCATTGGCAGCAGTGTAAAGTATGAACTGTGTTGTTCTTTTCATTGTAAAGGCCATATTGTGTTGTTCCCCCTTTTATATGTTTCTATCCACCTTTCCTCCACCTTCTTCCAAATATAATATTACCTTAAGAACCCTAATAGTAGATTGTTAAGGTGGACATAACGCCTATGCAGTTAGGACTATACTGTAAAACATCGAACTGGTGTAGCTCACAGGAATGCTGATGCTTTATCATGGAAAGTCAAAGGTGTAACTATAGTGGAGGAAGATGATTTTTAAAAGGACAAAGAACAAGATGAGGATTGTCAAAAATGGCAGGCTCAGGCATTGTTTGAGTGTATGGAATTCTTTATAGGAAAACGAACCATTGGACTGTGGTACTCAAAAGAAGGAGAGAAGATATTATAAAGGAAAATCACAATTTCCTGCTCACAGGTCATCCAGGTCAATAAACTTGAAACTAGCCGAGAAGTATTGGTTGCCTTACAGGAGGGAAGATACTGAGCTGTGACAGCTGTAATAAAAGGACGTTCGGAGGAATTAGCAAGGATAAATTAGTAGGACCCGCCTCGGTGGCGTAGTTGGCTAACGCGCTTGTCGTGTTGAGCTCGAGTGCTGAGGACGGGGAGATCGAGGTTCGAATCTCGGTCGGGTGAACTGGGGGTGGTTTTTCCTAAATGGTTTTCCACTCCCCCTCCATGCAAATGCGGGTTCACTTCCTCTAATTCAACATTCCCAATTCCTAATTCATTAGCGTAATTAGTACTTAAAGCGTATAACCCAAACGGGTAGTAAGACGCGGTGCTAAAATATATATATATAAATTAGTAGGATCTACCTAAATCGGCAAGTGGGAATCGTTAGGTTTCAACTATTTTACATCATTTTTCTAAGTATTTAGCTATGGTATCTTTAGTAGACCAGAAACAGTTGCAGAAGCTCTGCTTTCAGAGTGGGTACTAAAATTTGGGGTTGTGGCCAGAATACTTTCAAACCAAGGGACACATTTCATGTCAGAATTGTTAACCCAATTATGTAAGCTGTTGAAAATTACTAGGTTAAGGACGACCCCAGGACATCCTCAAGGAAGCGGCAGGACCAAGCGAGTTCACCAGACCATTAGTGAGATAATTGGGATGACATACTTCCATATGTTGTGGCAGATAACTCCCAGATGCATGCTAGTACCAAGCTGACACCCTTTTAAATAATTTTTGGGAGCAGGATGGTAACACCTTTTGATAGGAGGAAGCTGCCCTCTGATGTGACTAATCGGAAGGCAGCCAGACTTTAGGAAATTTGTGAAAAGGTAAGGAAAAAATAATCACATAACTTTTTAAGACATGCTAGACAGCATGACAAGACCATCATAGAAATACATTATATAACTGGAGACTAGTCTATTTGACATGTTTTGAAAGAAAAAAAAAAGAGATAAAAAAATTCCAAACCAAATTCATACGACCATTCCCAATTTTAGGAATATTGAGTAAGGTCACAGTTAGGTTCAAATTGCCATATAGAGCACTGGTAGTGAATTTCGCCCAGTTTAAACACTTTATATGCAGAGGTCCTGACTCCTAACCCAGTGTTACAGGAGGACCCAGACATATGACCTTGGGGACAGTTCCAGGTGCTCGGAAAGTCATCAGACCTACTAAGACGTTGAAACAGAAACCTTATAACTACCGCCTGACAGCTAGAAAAGTTCCATATTATCGTTACTTGCCATGAATGCGTGGTAACATGCAAGTCAGCTCGGCATGTGTAGCAAGTGTTGGGAGAAAAGCAGAATACAGTGAGAGTTGCTAACCCAAGAAGAATTGTTTGTTATTAAAAAAAAAAGTGTGTTTTGTGATTATAATTTATAAGTAAACAGAAGAGAATTGAAGTTTCTTTTCTATAAAATAAAGATTTTTTTAGGACTTGCTTTAAGTGGAAGGACTACCTTGTAAAACTTCAGAAGCGCTATCAGCGCAACTCCTAAGAAATGTCCATATATTTGGACTGGTTAGCCGAAACCGAACTAGAGTTGCGGTGTTGTCATATCTGTCAAGTTTAGTTCCGGCTTTTATCAAAGACCACTCACTACTTTACAGAAATCTGCTACTTTATTTTTAGGTTGAGCTCAAATATTCAGTAGTCTGGGTTTCTTTATATTTCTTACCTAGTGGAAGAAAATATTTTTCATTTCAACTTTCTTCTCGTATTAGATTGGATTGCTGGTGACGAGATCGGGGCTCAATTCCCAACAGTGTACCGAGTTTTTTTTTCTTCAAACGGTTCCAAACACGCAATTTTTATTTAATTAGTTTTAGCAGCGTGTCTTATTACCTGTTCGGGCTATATGCTTATGTACTAATTACTTTAATGCGTTAGGCATCAGGAAGGTTAAATTAAGAGGAGGTGCATCCGTATTTTCATGGTGTGAGAGCGGAAAAAATATTTAGGGAAAAACCACCCGAGTGCCCCCGACCAGAATCGAACTGTGATCCCCATCTTCAGCATGTCAGTTAAACACGGCGGGTAACACACACTATTAGACTGGATTGCTGGTGGTGGGAAGTTTAAAGTTCAAATCCCAGTCGGGTGTAACAAGGTTATTTTTCTCTAAAATGGTTCCCCTCTCAATATACACGAATGTGGGTACATTCAATCTAGAATGACACCTTCCCCATTCCAAGTTCACTAGGGTAATTAATGTATGTGTATAATTCAAACGGATAGAAAGTTGTCATGAAAAAAATTACTATTGTGAGGATTACCAAGAGCGTTGGTGAGACTTTATTAGTGTCGGGCGAGGCGATTTATAAAAAAATATCTTTTTGAGAAGTTTTTAGGGAATTGACTCAGAGCAAATGGAAAATATTTGAAAAATGTAATGCCCCTAAAAGCTAATTGGGGTGTCCCTTAAGCATTTTAAAGTTTGATGCAAACCATCTTTCAGCTTCAAACTCGAGTATATAAGAGGGGAGTTTAACAAACTGGAGGAAGGCACATTTCGACGGGGGGAGGAGTGGAGGAGAAATGGGTGGTAACACGCCACCCTACCAACCCTTCTAATTTCACCCTCAATGAGTAACACTGGATATAAAACTATCGACAGACACACCGTAGAATGTAGATCATTTCCTCAGCGTCTGACTTAACCCAAGCTAAGAGGGGTGAGGACAGCGTCTGAGAGTCACAATGGTTACTAAATTTTCTTTTAAAGATCCATACGTCAGTCATGTAATTACGGATGATGGAAAATATCAAAATCTAAATAATAATAGTATTAAGAAGAAGAATGGTAATAGAAATAGCTTATCGATANATATATATGTATAAAATATAAATAAGTAATTTTATATTTTACTTTTCATTCTTGTAACATATCAGCCATATACTAATTATTAGTAGATTATTATTATTTTAATATAAACTCGGAGATGCACTAAAATTTCATATTGTAAAAATACAGTAACGCCATGACTTCTTTGGTGCTGACTGACAGCTGACAGCTAAATGCTTTGAAAAGTTACCAGACCAAATTATGTATCCCTACGCCGAACCATATGATCTGCAAAAACATGTGTTTAGCATCTGTCACTTCTGACGGTCAAAATTTAGGTATATACCTAAATGTTGACTGTCAGAAGTCAGCTGTGAGCTGTCAGTCAACACCAAAGAAGCCATGGGGCTACTATAGCTTTACCAACATTAGCTTGTAGCATTTACAAAGGCATAACTATGCGATAAAAGACCCATGGTGGGTCTCCCCAAGAAAAAAAAGACCCCACCCTCCTAAAATCTTATGTATAATTATAGATTATAAAAAAAATTGACCTATATAATTGAAATTATTTTATAATAGGTAATAATATAGACTAGGTAGTTTTAATTTAGAGGAAGTGCACCCACATTTGCGCAAAGAGATAAGAGAGTAAACCCAATGAGGAAAAACCACCCAAAGTGTATTACTATACAGCCATAGAAGTTGTTAAAATTGTTGCTGAAAAGTTTCAATATAAGGTAAAAATACTTGAATTAAATAAAACAATATTTATAAATATTATAAGCAAATATATTATCGATTATCAATATTAAGACTTATAGAGACTAAACAAACATTGATCTCAGTGAAATTGTCTACATCTACATTTGCTCCTAGGACAAGCTACGGGCAGTAGCTCAACAGTCAAAATAGCTAATCTCTGCATCCTTTCTTGATTAATTTGTTCCTTAAATAAATTTTAATAAAGTCTTGAAAATGACTTTTCAGCTGTTTCTATAGATTTTACAGAAAAATATGTATGTACTTTTTTGTACAGCATAAATTATGCACAGCAAAGTGTCTATTGAGTAATTTTTGATTGAATAATTAGATCTTTACGAAACAAAAATAGGCTTAAAAGACAATGCTTTCATCTCTTATCAAATTAATTTTGGGTGGGTGGACCTGGGTGGTGGGCCCTATTTTGGGTGTGGGCCTGTGGCATTTTGCCACTACCCTATAGTTACACCACTGGACTTGTAACTATCAAGAATTCCAAACTATATTAACCTATTTTTTATTAATTATATTCGATAATCAAATATAACTTTAAAAGTTTAAACATATTTTAATATGTCTAACACCCGCTTTGGTGGCCTAATATTTTGACGCGCTACTCTTGCAGTAGACTAGACTGCCGACGACGGGGGGATCGAATCTTCTAAGACAGGTGCACTATCTAGCAGAAAAAGTAAGAATCCTTACAGACAATTTAATTAGTTAGAAAAAAGTTGTTTATGGCTTATAAATTAAACGAACTCATGGGTGGAAGGGAGAAGAGAATCTGGCATATGGGTGGGAGAGGGGGGAGGGGGGAGGGTTAGAGAATCTTGACCCCCACCTATTTATTTTCACTCTGATGGACATGAAAAATAACCTCTAAATTGCCAATATTTCATATTTTTTCGTGAGGAGGGACCACCAAACTTTTCTTGCGCATACTATATAACAGCATACCTGTTAAATTTATCAGAATACGCCACTGAGCAACATGAATAGGCAGTTAAAATTATGAAATAGCTGTAGCATTCTTAGCACACAAAACCTTTAAAAAGGTTTTCTACATATACATTTTAAAACTCATAACATATAATATTGGTATATATGGAAGAGTTATGGGAATAATATTCATACTTTACACTGCTGCCACTGGACAAACGTAATTGATGTATTATTTTGTTTTTTTTAGCCTATGTACTAATTACTCTGATGTGTTATGGATGAGGAAGGTTGAATTTATAGGAAGTGTGGAAAACCATCCTTGGTACACCCAATCAGGACCAATCTATCCATCATCGGCGGTCTACTCTATTGCGAGATTGTGTTGTTTCTTAAAGGAAACTTAATGTTACCACTCACTCTTTTGTTATGTCTTATTTTACTAAAAATTTAAAGAGAGGAGTATAAAATGTGCCGGCATGGTCGCACAGTCTAAGGTGTTAAGCTTGGTTCCCCATGTCTGATATATCCATACCCTTGCTATGCTAATGTGAGTGCAAGTCACTGTCATACTCTACCCCTTAGATTAGAGATTATAACAGTGAGAGTTATAATAATAAAACTTTCTCTCTAAGAGGCAACCATTAATCCTATATTCAGTGGTAAAAGTAGAAATAATTATTATCTTCCTCTTTTTACTGAGACAACGGTATCTTATTTAGCTTTTTAATAAATGTCTCTTATAATCTTTTGTGTCATATTCCGTTTATATAAAATTATACAAATATTTTTTTATATATATATATAATAGGGCCTACCCCATTAAAAATTTACCACTAAATACATAAACAGCCTTTATTTATACAATTTGCATTAATAAAAATATCTTATTAGAAATGCGGAAAGTGAGTAAAATATATAAAAATAAATTAGTTTATGAAGAGATTAAAAAAGGTAGGTGCTAGAAACTAACATAAAATGATATCTTCCTTTTTTTCTATCATCTGAAACTTGAATGGAAAAAGCTCAAATAGATATAAACTTTCAGGCTCTTTTTTTTTTAATTTAATAAATGAGAAAAAGATATATATTTCATTAAATCCCATTTCAAGTTTAACACTGTTTTTCACACATAAAATGGTTGAGTTTTCATATTTAATTCAGCAGAAAAGTAAACAACAATATCAAGTCTCATGAAATTACTTACCACTGCTTTAAAATATACACACATGTACTAATTACACTAATGAATTAGGGGTGTGGAAGGTTGACCTTAGAAGAGGAGTGTGCCCACATTTGTGTGAAGGGAGAATGGAAAAACATTTTGGAAAAAAAAACACTCTTAATACACCCAACCAGAATTTGAACACCGATCTCCCCCTCATCGGCAGTCCAGTCTGACACGAGAGTGACGCCCTATGTCCATGCGGCCACCAAAGTAGTTTTAATTTAAGAAATTGTTTGTTTATTATATAAATCAAAAGTATATCTTTTGAAATAAAACAGTATATATATATATATTTCTTAAATGTATACCAATAAAATGCACTAAATTAAAACAATTTCCTTAAACCTTTCTTCAAAACAAACATATGTCGAGACGCGAGGGAATCAAGTCCAATTTGTTAATATATGACAATTGGTGTGTCTTATGAACCCCGATGTCTGTAACTAAACATGACTCTGAAAATTATGACCAACACTAGTGGTGAATTACGCACAACAGTGTCCATGTGTGAGGGGCAAAAAGGCTTTCATTTCTAGTAACCATTCATAGGTTTATTTTTTATATTCGCTTCACTTTCTATGTTTCTAATAACAACCCAGCCAACGGGATTTCTAATTATTATACATTAAGATGAATACATTGTTTCTAAATACTTTGAATAAATACACTATATATAAATAGAAAATAACCCTTTAATTTTTATATACAGCCCCCCCCCAAACCCCTATAGTGTATTATTTTACATATTAATTTATCTATACATAGCTTGAAAACTTCTAAAACTTTCAACCATTAGTTTAATTCAAAGATAAATGCTTATAAATAAAACAAAAAAATATTCAATGCTCTGTTGTTTCTAAAAACTAATATTGTATACATAATATACTTACATTAGTATTAATCTGAAAATAATATTTGACTGAAGAATATCATTTTGTAGCCTAACACAAATTATGAATAATAACTCATTGAAAGAATTTATGAGTTGAAACACAATATAGAAGTAAAACTAAGAATCATAATACGTTTAGAAATTCCAATAAATTGTGTGGGCGTATAGAAACAATATTTAATGCAATAGTATATCTGTTATACAATCATTTTATAATAAATGAAATTGATAAAACTAAAGAAAAAGTAAAAATAAACTATTAAGAGTAAATTTGATGAAGAAAGCCCACCTGGGGAAAGAGGAAAAATGTGGGAAGAGTCCAAAGCACAAAGGTGAAATCTTCTTCCTTTCTTATGTCTTCTATAGTAGAAGTAGTCACACACACATTTTAACACAATTAAAATAATATTTCGGTATTGTTGCCTTCATCATGGAGTAATCCATTGTTTGTGTACTATATACTTTCTTCTTCTTTGTGTTTGATAAAGGCAACAATGCCGAAATATTATGATATTTGTGTTAAAATGTGTGTGTGACTACTTCTANACACATTTTAACACAATTAAAATAATATTTCGGTATTGTTGCCTTCATCATGGAGTAATCCATTGTTTGTGTACTATATACTTTCTTCTTCTTTGTGTTTGATAAAGGCAACAATGCCGAAATATTATGATATTTGTGTTAAAATGTGTGTGTGACTACTTCTACTATAGAAGACAGAAGAAAGGAAGAAGATGTCACCTTTGTACATTGGACACTTCCCACATTTTTCCTCTTTCCCTGGGTGGGCTTTCTTCATCAAATTTACTCTTAATAGTTTATTTTTCCTTTTTCTTTAGTTTTATCAATTTCCTTTATTATAAAATTATCCAGCCATTGGGCCACCTCATTTTTAAACATGTTATACAATCAATCATTTCATTTCTGCAATACAAATGTTTAAACTCATTTCCACAAATTATTCTGAATTTAAAGAATAACTCAAAAATAGCAGCAGTATTTTCAGATGATTAGTTTATCACATTGCTATCTAAAGCTGAATTTTTTTTTACAATGAACACCAATATACTGCTTTTAATTTTGGGTCATAGCGGCTTATTTGGTTTTAAAAACTAATCAACCAGATATTTTCTCTCTCTACAAAGTACAGGCAGTCTTTGACTTTTGTACATACGACACTTTCATATTTTATAAATAAACACCTTTATACTGACTTTAGTGCTGAGAATTTTGATCATTCGTACATTAAGACACATCAACATATGAATAACAATTGCTTGCAAAATCATCATCGGTAAGTCCTTCCCAAAGTTAAGACTGTAATCCGTCTCAAAATATCACTTCAAATAAGCTGAAAAAACTAGAATTTGAGATAAAGACATTAGTTTGTTTATTACTTTTTATGGATTCTATTTTTATACATTTCTATCATGGTCTCATACATATTGCATTTTCTAACACTGCGTCTTACAACCCATTCAGGTTATACACTTATGTACTAATTACGCTAATGAGTTAGGGATATGCGAGGTTGAATTTAGGAAAAAACCCCCCCAATACAACCGGCCAGGATCGGGCAAAGATCTCCCTGTCATCATCTGTCAAATCTATTGCGATAGTAGCAACTTAGACCGTGCAGCCACCAAAGTGGGTCTATATATTTCTTACTCTATGGCATTAGGAACTCCAAAGTTAATTGCCATATATAGTTATCTTCAGCTTAGTTTAGAAAATTATTAATTTTTACTACCTATATTTTAGGTCTTAATTATTGTTTTTAATGTTTTAAGTAATCGTGTATACAGTGTATATTCCATATTGACCTGAAAATAGGCCACACTTTTTTTTTCCACAAAAATTGCCTTTATAAAACTTAGCGCAGGCTATAATAGCACCATTAGATAATACATGACAAATCTTGTACCTTTGAGGGCTGCATATTCTTATATAAAAATCATTCAAAGCAACCTCTACAGATGGTGCTATCTTGGCCAATAATAATTTATATATAATTATAAAAAAAATTTAAAATCTTAGTAATGATACATGTAAATAATAAAAACATTTGGAAAGCTAAAGAGAATAGTGTGTATTTGATTACTTATAAAGTGGAACTTATGTGGTAGAAAACAAATTGTGTCACAGTCAATCCTTTAGATACCTCCAATGAGTGAAATACGTATGATTGTTATACCCAGCCGATCATATATAAAATGTTTGAATATATTTAAACCATAATTTTTGATGACAGTTGTTGTTCATGACAATTGGATTAATGATCAGAAATATCATATTGTATCATTAAATGAAGTTACATAGGTGATAGCAGTGTTTCAGTTATTACAGGAGGGAGTCTTGAAGAGGAACATAGAAAACCGATCTCGAGATTCCTGAAATAGAACAGACATGTTAGCACACACATTTCTTGTGATTCCAATTAAAGTGGAGTGAGCAGAGATTTGTCAAAGCTTTAATTATAATTTGTATTATTTTCCCTAAGTGTACACAAATAGACAGGGTCAACAATTCTTAAATATTTGATGCAGTAAAACTACAAATCGTATTTACAAACATTTTACAAATATTGTTTTATTATTTTGTTAATGTATCTCTTAAAAAAATATAATTTTTATGGTAATGGAGTTACATCCGTTGAGGTTTTCCTTATGCCAATCATTTAGCAATTTAAAACTTCTCTGAGTTATTTCTTTATTTTTTATAAAAGTTTAAAAATATCGATCTTGTGAAGAAGGGATTTTTATTTCCTATAACTTAATAATGATGTTTATCCAAATTATTTTGTTTGAACAAACACTTTCACTCAACTAATCTCAACAGTAGTTATGACCCGCCTCGGGCTAGTGCTAGTCGTGTTGAGCTTGACTGCCGAGGACGGGGAGATCAAGATTCGAATCTTGGTCAGGTGAACTGGTTTTTTCCCCTTCCCTAAATGGTTTTCCACTC
Source organism: Timema shepardi (assembly GCA_902151425.1). Taxonomy (NCBI): domain Eukaryota; kingdom Metazoa; phylum Arthropoda; class Insecta; order Phasmatodea; family Timematidae; genus Timema; species Timema shepardi. Next base: position 68,460 of record CABFVX010003502.1, on the reverse strand, counting down.
TACTTCCATGCAAATGCGGGTTCACTTCCTCTAGATTCAACCTTCCCAATTCCTAATCTATTAGCGTAATTAGTACTTAAGTGCATAACCCGAAAGGGTAGTAAGACGCGGTGCTAAATAAATAAATAAAATAGTAGTTATGTAAGCTTAAGTTAACTTATCTCCATCATAGTTACCGTCAAAGAAAGTTAGAAAGGTTTTGGTTATTCCTAAACAACCTTTCTTCCAATAGATCTAATGTTCTAAAGTTATTTTTCAGTTAAAAGAAGTTGTAGGGCCATTGAATTTATAAAATAAACTCGTCTAAAAGTATTTCATTTAACCATGTACTGCTTTACATGTTCCAGGTATTTTATCATGATCTATTTCCTACTAACTATTCAGGTATTTACACTAATGAGGTAGGATTAATAAAGGAAGAATTCAGATAAATTGTACCCACATTTGCAAGGTGGGAAAGTTATAAACCACCAAGGGAAATCAATCTTGATACACCTGGCCGTTATTTGGACCATAACCTTTCAATCTTTGTTAAACCAGAAAATACAACATATCGACAACTTTCTCTGTGTGCCCTTTTGGTCCAGGTCTATTCTTAGCTATCAAATAGAGTGTAGTGTCTTATTCGTCTCATTTTTGTAACAGACACCTCAACGGTCCCTTGAAGGAGTCCTTGGTAGCTCACTTTGAAGTCACAGGTGTTTGGTTTGCATGGGTTGCTACCATATTTATCAGTAATATAAAAAACTAATAGTTAAAATGTGTGCAATATTCAATTATTTTCTTGTAAACTCTGTAAGCTTTTGATTCATAATTTAAAAATATACTGACATTACACAACAGGGCAAAATATTATTTGGGATGCAAAGTCTAAACAAATTCCTTTTTATTACCACTTGAATTACTATAATTATTGTAAAAACAAAAACTAAGCTGTCCAGTATTTCTTTGTGTCTTGTGCTCATACCTAAAGTAGGTTATTTCTGAACATCTGATCTAATTAAACTAATTATATGATAAATTTGATATGCTTACATATTCATAGAAGACTAGTTAATCTTAATAAAAAAATCATTAAAATGTAAAAAATTACTGGCCATAAAATAAAAAAATAAATGTATTTAAAGTCAACACCACTTTATTCTTGAGCAATAAATAGTGCAATTTAAAGAATTGGAATGTAATATAATGATATAAATAAAATATAAATCATAAGATAATAAAATAAAACAAATTAACAGCACCATTTCTTAGCCATGCAAAAAACAACATTTACATAATTTGATAGAAGGTATATACAATCGTTTGACTCTTAACATAAAATTAGTATAGCTGTATTACCAAAGGAAGACTTTAATTATAGCTCTGGAAATTATTGAATCTACTGTCACTATTGAAAGTTGTAAGATGAATTTAATATTCTCTTGTCAATGCTGTACAATGAAACTAGGCTACATTTATTTTTTTATTTCTTCAAAAGAATTTTCCTTTGATATTCCAACTAAACAAATAATTACAATATAAAAGAGATTCAAGAAGCTCAACATCACAATCATGATTTAAGATGGTATTGAGTTGCACTTTTATAACTGTAGCTTGATTTTTGTTGGAAGAACAGTAGAGAAATTTCAAACCTAATTCTTTGTGGCCAACATTGATAATATTTTACTATATTATTTATTTTATTTTGTATGTAGTGATAATATCTATCAAAATTGCCAACTGCGGATGACATGACTTGTTGAATGAATATATTAAAGTTGTAGCAACTTGAGTAACTTCTTTTGTTATTTCTACCAAAATTAGGGTGTACAAACATAATAAAAAAGTCACCAATGTTAATTGTTCAGCAAATTAAATAAATTATAGATAAATAAAATTGTGAATGTTATGTGATAACATACTGCATTAGGTTATAATATTTTGTACCTGTCGTTAACTGTGAATTAAGATTTATTTTAATCAACCCCAACCACCTCTCGCAAAATACAGGTTAAAATCCAGCCAAATTAATTAATTTAGACTCCTATTATTGTTTGAAAATCAAATCCATCAATATTTGAGTGTCTTTTAGTTATTTTTAAAAGTGTTGTTATAATGAGTTAAGTTTCTAAAAAAACATGAGAAATAAACATACAGATTAGGCCTAGTTACCATTTGATCCACTTTAATCATCATTAGAGGATATTTTATTGTATTAAGAGAGCAAAAATAAAAATACAAACAGATATTTTTAATAAAGACTAAAACAACATGCTTAACAATTAAACATACATTGGAAATAGTGAACTCAATATTGTCTAGGTCAGTAGGGATAAATAAACAGTTTTATCGCTGTCTGACTGTTGACAGTATTTATTTTTTGTCTAACTTAAGGATTGTATGCAATAAATTGGGGTTCTTTTGATAGTTGTAGATAATTAAAACCAGTTGGGTGGTAAGCATTAACAGTAACTTTATTTTAATCATCACTCGGGCGAGTAAACATTATATATGTCATGGCGGCTGACTTTGTATCATGCGTAATGTGTTCTTATTTCTGTTAAAAAAAGACATGATTTGTTTTATTTATTTCAAGTTTATTTGTAATTCTAGTTTTGATTTTCAGTTTTTGAAAAGTTTTAATGTGTTCATTAAAATATTTACAAGATTGTTTGTGAGGTGAAAGTTTCCCATAGAGGTGGGAGGGTAGGGTACCAGGCACGTAAGATTTTCCACAACTAACAATTTTTTATGTTTTTAAAGAAGATTTTATTCATATTTATCTCTTTTGTCCGACAAAATAAATCTTATGGATTAAGTTGTGCTTTCCAAGTAGGCCTAACTAAGTAATTTTTGAATTCAAAATATTATGCTTTGTTTATGAGGTGAAAGATTCGATCATCGAATCCTGTAAAACCCCAAATCTTCGAATCTCGAATGCTTGTCAAAATTCGGTGGATTCGAGGATTCAAAGATTCGAGTGGCCCATCTCTAATTAAAATCCATCATAATATTAAGCCCAATTATAGTACTTTATGTGAGTAAGTAAACATTCTTTGTAAATAAAAAAAATTGCAAAGATTTTTTATAAATTTATGATTTACAAAATACAAAATATTTACTGGCCAGTCAGATGATGAATTTTGAAATCACCTTAATTAAGAGAGAAAATAAATAACAACAGTTACAAAATATCTTTAGATTAGTTTATATAATCTGCTGGAATTTGAAACCGAGAAGTGAAATAATAAAACTGGCACAGAACCGGTTAAAAGCTTGGAAACGACCATCCTTATTTGATTTAAAAAAAATACAAACATTCATACATTTTGATGCAAAGCAAACAGCCATATCAGTATAAAATGCAAGCTGCAAACTTTGAAAGCCCCATGAAACAATTAAACTTCAAATAAGAACTGCGGTCATCCAAACACTTGCAACAATGAAGGGGGAGATAAAGCGATTTTTAACAGTCCAATATGTTGTTATTAACAATAGTATCATTTCTTCAATTTTGAACTAATAGTTACAATAACATTGAGGATGATAGTAAGATAGCCAATTATATTCTACACAGGTCCAAAAAGATGTACAAAATAGGTATTCAGGTTGTATACACTTGAAGGTGTGTCCCTAAACATTATAATTAAGAATACAAGAGAAAAAAGGAAACTATTGGCTGTAATTAAGACAAAATTATAATAAGGATACAGGTGTTGAACCTGCACACTTCCTAAGAAACATGTTAAAACACACAAACCTTTATATCAAGGAAATATCTCTTGGTCATTCCAGAGAGGAAGTTAACACTAAAGAACTATCAGAAGTTTCAAAACTACATTATGGATTCAGGCCTTATATTTATGTATTTTAATACTTGAATCTATTTAGCAGTTGATTCTTTTCACATCTATTGTTGTTTGTAGCCTGTGGCCTGGGTAGTTTTTTTATTCAAGCCATATATTTTCCACTACTGGCTTGCTAGGCCTTATGCCTTATAATACAACTTAAGATTATATCAGGCACAACATCCAGTCCCAGGCCGTTAATTCATCACTGTGAAAGGGTAAACCCACATTTCTTCAATAATAACTTTTTCGGCCCTCCCGGGAATCAAACCCAGAACCCTTAGCTCAGACAGACACACTACTGACTGATCTAAGATGTCAGATTATTTATTTATCAGTCGATACTTGTTAAATTATTGTAAAATTAATATTTTTTTTATAATATCCTCTATATTTAAAAATAAAATTTCTATAGCAGTATAAAAAATATCACAGACTTGACTATGAAGTCTCTTTGACTCAAACTAATTATCTTTAAAATTTGGCAGGGCAAATAATAAGGTGAATTGAATTAAAATTAACTCTAAAATTGTCATTTAAACGCGTATAAGCAAACCTACCAACCTATATTGAACAAAATAAAATTGACCCACATAAAAACTTTTTTTTTAATATCATTACTAGTTACTACACAATATCATTATAGTTTAAATTAGGAGGGATAGCCAGCACACTTACCTATAGTATGATTTTGGTAGGAAGAACAGTAGAAGTTAGTTACTAAAGTTACCAAAACAATTTTAATAGATTCATACATCAAGTTATGTTATCTGGAGCTGTTACTTTTGATATATATTACCAATACCTATAAAATAACACTAATAATATGGTAAAATGTTATCTAAGTTGACCACAATAAAATATGATTGAATTTTCTCTACTGTTCTTCCAACAAAAATCAGGGTATAGGTGATACTGGAGTAGAAATTGTTTAGATATAACACTAAAAAACACATAAACACATTTTTAAGGACAAGCTTTCACTGTCACAGACAGCTTCATCAGGTCAGGAGAGTAGAGTAGAGTAGAGTCTACTCTCCTGACCTGATGAAGCTGTCTGTGACAGTGAAAGCTTGTCCTTAAAAATGTGTTTATGTGTTTTTTAGTGTTATATCTAAACAATTTCTACTCCAGTATCACCTAGGTAAGTGTGCTGGCTATCCCTCCTAATTTAAACCATGATTTAGCCTAGTGGTCTATACCACATAACCACAATATAGTATTTAAAATAAACTAAACTAAATAATTGGCGGTGGCATGGTCGGCAAAACAGCTGATCAGCCCAGCCCTACTAATAAGGATACCAATAATTAGAACTAAGAAAAAAATATCACAAAGTGTCTGTATATACTGAGCATTAAAAGGACAGCAAGGTTTTCCGACTTTCCATTAAAATGTAGTCCTCAAAGGCTATGTCAAGCCCTTTCTTCAGCAAAAAAGAGAAAACACTCTTCTGCTGAAAACGGCGCCTGATGTGCCCTGAGAATTAGTGTAATGTGTTTTATTGTGAAATTTGAGGCTGAACTAGCTTTCCTATAAATTCAATGAATTTGATAGGACTAAACAGAAGCCGGTATATAATAATATTGGACTGTTAAACAACCCTAAAGGCGTCATGCTACGTGCCTTTGTTACTGTTCCCCATTTTGGTGAAGGCTGTGTCCGAGAGGCTGTTGAGCCTGTTGAAGCGGCGGCCACGGAGTCTTGCGATGCCCTCGGACAGTGACGTGGTGTGGCTGAAGAACTCGGCGATGGGGTGGCCCGTCAACACCGTTGCGAGGAACTGCTCCACCGTAATGGACCAGTGAGGGTCAAGACCCACGCCAGGGTTACCATTTCGATCAGGTGATTGCTAAAGATTAACACCAAGGAGAGATTTTGATTGGTAACATTTGACGAAAAAGAAAATATTAATGACATTAACCAATTTTAGGAGTGTGATATTTAATCTATCAAACCCCCTTGAAAACCTAAATGTTTTAATTTTGGGAATAAAATTGAGACCAGGGACAGTTATACACAATCTACATCGTAAATGGGAAATGAGTGTTCAATACCAAGTGGAGTGCACTCATGGCCTATTTAGTATTTACCAATTATTGGCGTATTTTCATTAAAGGAGAATCCATTTGGATCCCCCCCCACCCCTCTTTTCGCCACAAATTTAGCTTTAGTTGTTAACTATTGTGTAAAATGCATCATTATTCATATACGGGAATTACATTTTGGCTTCAGAAATGATCATTTTTGCAGTAACCAGAAATACTTGATTTATAATTCATAATTAAACAGCTGAAAAATTTCACGTGTTGGTGTTTTCACAATTCAATTTTACAAAATCTTCTCGATTTTTTTGGGATTCTGTGCAGATCTACTAATAATGAAAAAAATAAAATCTAATTGTAGGTCATGTTTTTAAGAATAAATCTTAATATTCCTCGGATTATATTAAAATTATAACATGGTTTTATATAATATTATAAATGTGTAGTATCTAAGCAAAATCCAATAAACCCAAATCATAATTTTCTCTAATTAAAACAAAAAAATCTTGAGTTTCGATGCCAAAATTAATAAAAACTTTGACTCCATGTACATCTCCAGAGTACTCAGAGAATTCCCTACAGCTACTTTCAACCCATTAGTGGGTACCTAAATTCAGACAACTACTCGTTTGAACCAAAGATAATTTTGTAATAGTCTTATTATCATTCTTATTATTTTTACTGCCATTAATTTATATCCCATCAAACTATCAATCCAGTAGTATCAAATATGTAGCTACCTATCTTTTTGTTGGTGTTTCTTTGTGTTTTTAATTCTTATGTATTTCTTTATATGAAAAAGGATAATTCCCAAAAATTTAAAAATCATGGTGTCCTAGTGTGTCGGTGCACTGCCCATCTCCTAGTGGTAATGACACGGGCGATGGTATCCTGGCTTGCAAGTCTCTATAGTAGGGATAATGGTTTGAAGGAACAGTGCAAGCAAGCTCAGCAACAACTGTGCTTTAGGTATACTGGATAGATGTGCCAACACCAATCGGTACAGAAGCCTTACCGTAAACATAAACTGTGGAATGTTAGCCTTGGTACGTACGTGAAAACTAGAGATGTCACGAGACCTGTTTTTTCTCGATTCCGTTTCTAGGGTTCAATCTTGATTCTTCGATTCTGATTCTTTTTATACATCAATTGTTTGTTTATAATCAATTAATATATTCTGACAGTCTCACTTAACTTTTACTCTTAAGTTTTTACTTCTCGATACTGTCATAATGTCAGGTCGGATTATATTCTAGACCATTTATTTTTCATGTAGAACACCTCAAAATGTTAGGGTCGTATTATATTTGGGGTCATACTATATTCGAGCCATTATGGTATATTTACAATTTGCCGGTATTTAAGTGAAATGGTAACTGAATTAATATGAAAGATAATCAATTATTAGCTATTTTGAATGTTGTTGTTTTGATTAGTTGCCAGTTTTATTGAAAATTAAGAATCGAGTAGCGAGAATCGTAGTATTAAGATTGATTCTCGATTCTTTCGATACCAGTAAGAATCGAGGGTATCGAGGAATCAAGTTTGACAGCCCTAGTAAAAATCATGTGTTACTGTGAATGTGATCAAAAGATAAAAGTGTAAAGAGTGTATGAAGAACTTAAGATTTATTTGTTTTATAACAAGACTTAACCTAACTATCCTTTAAGGTTGACTTCTTTCCCTATCATAATATATGACTCTATGAGGAAAACCTCTTTTCGCTTTATGAGGTAATTGTATTATATTATATTTGGAAGAAGGTGGAGGAAAGGTGGATAGAAACATATAAAAGGGGGACAAACACAATATGGCCTTTACAATGAAAAGAACAACACAGTTCATACGTTACACTGCTGCCAACAGACAAAGAGGTAATGGTTGTCTCTTAAAAGAAAATTGATTGCCACCGCCCAATTCCTTGACCTAGGTTTCATTCTATCGGAACTCATCAGGGAGGAGTGTGAAACACGCAACGCAACCTCCTAAAAGAGATTGTCCCCCTTTTATATGTTTCTATCCACCTTTCCTCCACCTTCTTCCAAATATAATACTATCATAATATAGTAATTTACGACAAGGATTGGCAACCTTTCTGGGGCCTGATTGACTTACAAATTTAAAAAGCTCCCGCATCTATCCGTCCTTTCTCCACTCTACTTTCAATTTTTTTATTTATCTATACAACTTATATTTATTATTTCTTTAAATACTTATGTCCCCACCATTCCAGGGTGGGGTGGGGTTGGGAGAGGAGAAGAAAGAATAAAAATGTAGATTTTCATATTAAATTATTTTATTTTATTGTAACATTGCCGACTGTCACCAATCAAGGTTATTTTGACATACGTGCTTATACTTGATATATTATTATTTAGCACCGCGTCTTACTACCCGTCCGGATTATACACTTTAAGTACTAATTACGCTAATGGGTTAGGAATTGGTAATGGTGAATTAAAGGAAGTGAACCCGCATTTACGTGGAGGAAGAGTGGAAAACCATTTAGGAACCCC
>CABFVX010003502.1:28333-60061 GCA_902151425.1 Timema shepardi | reverse complement strand
CCCCCCCCCCCCGCACAAGATTCGAACCTCGATCTCCCCGTCCTCAGCAGTCGAGTTAGCCAACTACGCCACCGAGGCGGGTATACACTTTATATAGATACAAGTTTAGAAGACTCAAAGATAAACTTTTTATGACAATGTTGTTCTCTTACTCCATAGGATGAAAAATGCTGCAACACCTGATAGTTGATTGAAATCAATCAGTTGCTGACCTCTGCTTTATGGTGTTAAAACATTTTCACACATTTCTAAATAACTAGACACTTATTAATTTTGTAAATCAAAGTAATTTATTTGATAGTTCCTATCTTAAAACCTCGTCCAGAATTGTTCAGCTCTTTCTTTATGTTATATCACATGACTCTTCAATTATCTTAAAATGGTTATGGGATATGATAGTGGCAGAATATTTATTTAAAAAGAAACCAAAACGTACCTGATCGGTGGAGGACGGTGTGTCTGGTCTGAGTCCGGCGCTGTGAGCTGCAGCCGCTGCCAGTAAACTGTCGGCTGATTCTTCTCGTTCCAAGTAGAGCCTCTTGCCTACGTCTCCCAACTGGAGCAGCAGAGTGCCTGAAGACACAATACTACTTTCAAGAGCACACACAAAATATGATTTGATTGGAGTACCAGTGCACAAACAAAAATCAATGTGATCATTTCAAAATAGTAGTTCAGAATAAGTTGTTTTTTTTGTAACAATATTAGTTTAATCCAAAGGCGATTTAGTAAAAATAAAAAAATCTTTATTGCAGTTATTTTTTTAGCTTGATTTTACTACCCATTCAGATTATTATGTTGATGTAGTTATTAACTTTATTATAATAGCTCTCAGCCGTTATGTGTATATTATTCGACAGATTACAAATTAGTTTATATGATATACGATTAATAAAATGGTTAAGAATTAAATAGTAAGTGTGTATATTTACATACAATTAAAGCCTCAATGACTCAAACATTTATAAATAATTAGAAAAAGGTATGCTAAAGAGTGGTAAAAAAAACAAGTATTTTAAATTCACCAAAGTGGGTTGTCAAGTGAACTAAAATATTTAGCAAATAAGGGTAAATATACTTTCATTGAGAACTAAGACTTGAAGTATCTATGTTTGTTCAAAATGCCATAGTAGTTGTAACCCAAATTTATTTTCAAAGAAAAGTCAAAATTGACAAATATTTAGATACTTCACATACACCCAAATAATATTAAATGAATGAAATCGTCTCCAGCTTTCAAGAATACCTAGGGTCGCTATGGCGTGAAACGTTTCCTGGTCCTCGGGCTGTGCCTGGAACAGATCATATATTGTCTTCCACAGCATTATGAAGTGCGGCTGATCCATCTTGGGGACTGACTTGAGGTTCAGCCGGCTGTCTCGAGACTCCACCATAGAGCGCAAGCTGCCCATACTGCGCACCTCCCATGACTGTTCCCCTGCGACACATCATACAACATTGCGTTAGCCCCGTGGAGCATGGGTTTGGAAGAGTGAACGTCCTGGTAAATGTTTGAAAGAGGGGTCAATTTCTCGCCCTAACCTATTCTGGGGTGCCGCTTACAGAGTGAGTTTAGGGCTCAGAAAAGAAAACCAAATTAAAGTTGAATCAAATAGCCAACGTTATTATTTATGCTTTTTAAGTGAGGATTACTTTATTTAGATATATTCTAAAAATTGAAAAATGACACCTGGACATGGGAATAGAACCCGGGATCTTTGGCTTAGTATGCCGATGCTCTTACCACTGAACTATCAAGGATCTATCCCGTGCCCAGGTTCATTATTCACTCATATTTTAAGGCCGAGTCTATGATGGACGTGCTGGAATCATCGGCTACAAATGTGTGATTTTATTAAGATCACGAGCTATCAGTTAACACAATCACCTTCGACTCAGTAGTTGGATAGCTCAGTGGCAAGAGCATTGGCGTACTAAATCAAAAGTCCCGGGTTCGATTCCCATGTCCAGGTGTCATTGTCCAATTTTTAGTGAATGAAAGTTTCCAGGGAGATTATTTAAGAAAGAAGAACTAATGATAAGATGTCATGAATATAAAAATAAATGGTATATCACAGTTGTACATACTTTCTAAAATACTCGAGCTTGAAATTTCAAGCTCCTTGAAACAGGTTATTTCTTTGCCTTGTGTTGTGTTTATTAACAAATTACTTATTGTTTACTCTTCTCTATGATTATTTGGATGTATGGTAGGGGTGTGTGAAGCTTTTAAACTTAGATTTGGCTCCGAAGCTTCACCAATAAAACGAGTGACAGCTAAAATACTCAATTTATGTTCAATTACTGCCGTTCTGAGCTGTTTTATACATCACAATGAAAACAAAACAAACAGAAGTAATCTAATTGAAAGCTGTGATTTGTCAAATTAACACGAACTATTATAATTAATTAATGTGCAATAAAACATTTCCGAAGTAATATTAGTGCATTAAGTTATATAAATAACCACAATCTAATTTTTTTTCAAGATAAAACAGCTAAAAGAAAATATTTGAACTTCGATTCTGCTTTGAGATATTTCATATATTCACTTCGAGTTTGCTTCAAATTGAAAAAGTGGACTTCACATACCCCTAATATGTGGTAAGTTTGTTAAAATATTTATGGTAATGTTGATCAACACTGATTTTAGAAAGGTTAACCAACATAATTCTATAACTAAATATTAACTAATGGAAGTTTTGTAGTTTATTGTATTAAAACAAGTTTTAAATATCTTAAGTTCAAGAACAATCAATACAATATATTTTAAATGGTAAATTTTTATTTCAACTGAAATTATAATTTAAGAAAGGGATCATATAAAAATAGTAAAAACAATAACTATTCATTTATTTACTTTTAAATTATTACTTAGCTATTTCTATTTTCATTGCCTTGTCGTTGTAATTCAACGTCAACTTAAGATAATTCAAAATGTACGTTTAAATTGAGATAGTCTACCTACCAAAAATAGTTTTAGAGCTCTATTACATAATTAATGCGAACTTTAATATTATTACTAACAATTTGTTAAGTTACCAAATGATTTATAAGTGAAACTACCAATATCATTTAGATTAAATAGGCTTTACTTACCAATTTACCAATACATTAAAAAAATTATTTGTATGTACATCAATGAAGAAACTCAAAAATGACAAGCCTACAAAACTTTGAGTCCTGATTCCAAGCTTTGATGACTTGTTTGGCTCGAAGCTTGAAATCCCGAGTACTCGCAGATCCCTAGTCTCGGGTTCAATTCCAGTTTTAAGGTTGTCCTTTTTCCTCTTTACTACAGCTTTTAACCGGCTAATAAAATAGCTATCTTTTAAGTGGATTAGATTAGAGCTAAAGACTGGTTGAATCCGAATCTTAAATTTTGTTTTGAATCTCGAATACAAATTCAAATCCTTGAATCTTTAAAAATATTCAATTTAGGTCCAAGTAAAGATATAAAAGAAAAATATATTTAAAAAGGTTGTTTATGACTTGGTTCCAATGACAAATGCTATTTTGTTTGTCACGTCTATTAACTCAAAAACTACAAAGATTTTTTTTTAGTAAATTTATTATAAACCTATTAATACAATCTTGTCCTTTTTGTAATTTTGTTACTCTCCCAACTACACAAATCTACAAAATTCTTTTCAACAATTGCTTAAAATTGTTACATCAAGTCAAACTCTTCATAAATGTATTCAAGCTACTTTATTGAAATTTTTCCTTCCTAACTTTATAATATTTAGCCTTTAAAATTAGGTCATTAATGACTATGATGGTAAATATATTAATTACAATAATAAATTTGTTTGTGCATTTAATAAATACATCTGCCAATGGGATTATGGGGTGAAAGATGAGATTTAGAAAATTCAAGTGTGCAGTAAAAGTAAGACTACTCACGAGAGTAGGCGTACAATCTTTCATCTGGGTCCCGCATCAAACAATTTTCCTCGACAGGTGGGGCCACGCTCTCCAAGGAAGACACACTTTGCTCCATGCTGTTGAAGAAATCCGCAGCATCCGTAGCCACCTCTGTACCGTTTTCTGGCAAACACAATGGTGATCGAGGTCATTATGTTGGCCAAACAGCCGCAGTAATCCAGCTGAAAGCTCGGGTCTACGTATCATTGGCATCATCATTATGTGGGATGTGTGTGTTAGTATTTAAATGTTGGTATCTGGTTGGACCTTATAACTAACTAAATAAAATTAATAATGAAAATATGGGTTTACCCTTTCACATTGATAAATTAACAGCCGAGGACTGGATGTTGTGCCTGTCCTTGTCTTAAGATAGATTATAAGGCATATGAAGCAGGCCTAGCCAGCCAGCAGTGGAAAAATATATGACTTGAATAAAAAATTGACCAAGGTAAAAAACAAAAAAAAACAAATAAACATTAAACGGCGGATAAGTAGGTAAGGCCTACACTTATAAAAACAATGTAGGCCTTAAAAATCACAAAATACAACAAAATACACAACAATAATTTTTTTGGCACATCGTATATTTTATTGAGGATACAAAGATCAACAGAAATTATATCTGTGGGTATGCGAGATAGAAGAGAAGATTGAATACCACTGGCGTGGAAAGACAATGTGGGTATGAGGCGCAGTACTATCATACCCAGAGAATACGCCATCTTTGCTTTACGTCCATTAATGTTTTCAGCCTATGGTCTGGGCCAGTTCTTTATTCAAGCCATATATTTCCCACTACTGGCTTGCTAGATCTGTCGTAGCCTCAACTTTATAGCATGATAGTGTGAAATGTTACAGTTGATTCTGAGGGTGCAACGTTGTTTAACCTTTTCAGAAACTCTAATAAATTGGTTTCATAATCTGTACACCTCATCAAGATCTTATCCTTCTGTCCAGTTTCATAGTCAGACCTAGTTTGTCTAAATACAAGACGACACCCACCCAAACTCGAATGGAATGGGGCACTTTCACATTCCATTCTTGTCTAGGCAGGTGTCATCATGTATTTAGTGTAGCGCCACACTTGAGGTGTGAAACTGGCCCTTTACCTCATCCAAAAAAGCAGTAACACAGGATTGGATTACTTGTCTAAGCTTGCCTTAAACTTGAAAAGAACAATTTGCACTCCCAGAACAAAAACTATACTATAAATAAAAGGAACAACATTGGAAACATGTATAGCCCCCCTTCTATGTTAACCACCTCACGGGGGAATTGTAGAGCAACCTTTTTGTATTTCCTCCAATAATAGTTCTTAATTCACTCCTTTATAAAGTTCCACACATTTAATCCTTAGAATAAAATAGGAAGACCCCATTTAGGTGTTAAGTGTTTCTCTAGGCAATTTATATCACTGCCGGCTCGTGTAATCCGAGTTATAGCTCATAGGAGACATAATAAAACTCATGATAGTAATATTACTCCGTTACATTTTTCAGCTTGATAAGCAAAAAATATAAAACATTAAAATAACTTTATCCCCTAAAAATTGCAAGACAAATCAGAATTTCTCCAGGCAACGGACACCCCAAATACATCACTACTATTAAGTATAATAGATTTATTTTATCAAGTGTATCACCTTTTCAGGCTGAATGCATATACTTTAATTACTCTAATGGGATGAAAAAGGAATCATTTTAGGGATAATCTACCCGCATTTACACGAAAGGAGTGGGAAACCATTTAGTGAAAACTAATCTCAGTAGAACCGGCGAGGATTCAAACCTCGATCCCCCCATTTTCAGTAGGCCAGTCTAACATGAGTGCGACACCTTAGACCATTCGGCCACTGAAGCTGGTAGCTATGATGTAGCTTGTTGATATAGTCATCTATAAAATGATTACAAACAGTTGAAAGGTGAGAATGTTAATATTACCAGAACGTGTCGGAGATTCTATCTCTGCGGATGAGAGCAGTGGTGGAAGATGGAGGGTGTACAGCAGTTTCAACCTTTGTGTCATATCGGCAGTGCATGTCATGCCTAGGGCAGCAGCCAGCTCACGGAAATTCAGCAGGCCATCACAGTTACGATCCATCAGCTAATAATGTAATCAGTTTAACAACATCACTTGTTACCATCTCGTGAGTGAGTTATTTCAAGTACTAGTGACCTTTATCTGTCTTCCACATTCAAATTAGCTCTCCCAAGTGCAGAGAGAGTAATTTTTATTATTATTATTAGCACCGCGTCTTACTACCCGTTCGGGTTATACACACGCTAATGTGTAATGGTAGGGTGATTGTGAGATGATAACCACGGTGGAGGCCTGGCATTCCCCACATTCACAAGATGTCTTGTCAGAGGTGAAGGAAGGGTTTGGTAATCAGATAAATCCGTCGGGACCGAGGATTGAACCCCGGCCGCCAGCACAGAAGTATGACACCTTACCCCTAGACCACCAGGTCACCCAGAGAGAGTAATATTTTCCTCAATGTACGGTAATTTACTTGTCTTTCTCCATAGAAATGATTTTGTCCCGAAATATTGTGATGAATAATTACCATGTTCAGATCACCATACAAAGAACCTCTAAGTAAAAGTATATATTAACCAAAAATGATAGTTTTCTATATATTTTTTTAAATCTGCAAATAAAATATTTGACACTGTTTGTCAAAAGTATCTACTGCAGAACACATGGCATGATGTCTTTGATAAGGTTTTCAAGTGTCATATAAGACTCTTCTTATGATGATCCAACTATAGTACAAATGGTTGCCACTCACTCTAAATAGCCGAGCGGACAGGTTGTCGGCCTGAGTTCCCTTCCCCCAAGGTGATAGGCCAACAAACAGCAGCTGGAACAGCTCATAGTCCACCTTGTATGCCTCATAGGGAGGCTGCGTAGGGTCGTACCTCTCCGAGTTCACCCTCCTCTGGCTCAACAGCTCCTCTCGTACGAGCACTAACAGATCCTGGAGCAAACAAAAATACAGAAACACCAGAATTAATACCACATTCTAGGATATAATGCTGCTGGATTAGGAGAACAACAAGATCTAACTATTTCTAATATTGTGGACCTAAAACAAACAAAGAGATTATATAACACTTATGAGGACAGACCGTCTCGAATATCTTAAAACTAAAAGCTAAAATATAAACTAATAAGGCAAATTTAATGAAGAAAGCCCATCTAAGCAATGAAGAAAAACGTGGGGAAAATCCTATGTACAAAGGTGACATCTTCTTCATTCTGTCTTTTATAGCGCGAGCGCGCGCACACACACACACACAAACACACACACACACACTGATGATGTCACACTTGTCATTGTAGGGAAACACCTGGAAGACATCAGAAACCTCTTTGAGGTCACATTCACGAGGATTCAGAGGTGGATGGATTCGGTTGGCCTGAAGCTGGCAGAGCACAAAACTGAGGCAGTATTGATCACTAGCAGGAAGAAGATTGAGACAATCTCACTGCGAGTGGGTAAGCATGAGATCACGTCCCAGCCATACATTCGGTATTTGGGGGTGATGCTTGACTCGAGACTCAACTTTAATCAGCAGGCGGAGCATGCCGGTGCCAAGGCAGCTGTGGTTAGGGCTGTTCTATCACGGCTCATGCCCAATGTGGGAGGCCCCAAACAGAGAAGGAGAGCACTCCTGTCATCGGTTGTCACGTCAGTCCTCACGTATGGAATTTCCATATGGGCCGATGTATTGACGCTTCAGGAGTCCCGTCGTAAAGTGGCACCAGTCTACCGGCTGAGTGCTTTACGAGTAGCAAGTGCATTCCGCACGGTATCAGAAGATGCGGTGTGCGTTATCGCCGGAGTGCTGCCGATTGGGGTCTTGGCGGAAGAGCGGAAGACCTTGTATCGTCGCAAAGGTCTAACATCGCTGAGCGCAGAGGAGTTGAAGAGGCAGGAGCGGCGAAGCAGTCTCCAACGATGGCAGCGGCTGTGGGATGCCTCCACCAAGGGGAGATGGACTTACCATTTGATTCCCAAAGTGGATAGGTGGTACAATCGCAGCCACGGAGCTGTCAATTACTACTTGACACAGATGATCTCGGGACACGGGTGCTTCCGGGCATACCTATACAAGTTCAAGTACGAGGATTCTCCGGAGTGCCCCACTTGTCGCGGAGTAGAGGAGAATGCTGAGCATGTGTTCTTCACGTGTCCGCGGTATGATACCCAGCGTGAAAAGCTGGAGGCCGCAGTAGAGGGAAAAATTACGCCGGAAAGCTTGGTGGATATGATGCTCTCATCAGAGGCAGCGTGGGAGGCGACAAGCACGTTCTCGACGGAAGTACTCAAGGGTCTACGTCACGAAGAGCAGGAGAGGAAGAAAAAAGAATCGGAAGGAAAGAGCCTAGTACATCCCTAATCCCACCGCCAACATCTAGCTGGGAACGGGGAAGTAGGAGAGGCCAAGTCACAGAAGGAAGAGCAGAACAACAGCTAATGTCTCCCCCCACGAAGTAATACCTAACGGTGGTTCCGTGGGGGAGTAACAGTTGCGAGGAGAAGAGGGTCAGGTTTTTTAGTCGGTAGGGGTTTGGTCAAGCCTAAACACGCCGCAAATCTTGGCGGCTTGTGGGCACTTTAACTTCCAAACCGAGCCCGACACACTGCGTAAAAGCATTTTTCCCCCCTCAAAAAAAACAAAAAAAAAACAAAAAAAACACACACACATACACACAGAGCACAACATGAATGAACACATGGCATTTAGTATATGTGTCCATAATGGAAGCAGCTCGAGGGTCACTGTGAACCGAACCCTCTTGGGAAACTAATAAGTGATCCAACTTGTTAAATAAAAGTGCTCAGTAGTCCGGAGCCAATTGTTCTGTTACAATAACATTGTAATATTTGAGTTATAGTAATGGATGATGAAAAGATTATCATTGCTGTATTCCAAAAGAAGGGTGTTTTGGGACCCCGGTGACAGCATTTCACAAGAATGCGGGAGTACTAAAAATACTTTGTGAATATACAATACTATATTAAACTATTTATTTCTATCAGAGAAAGAAGCAAAACTATAAAGGAAAAATCTATTTAAAAAACAAAAAGCAACTTGAAATAAAAGTATTTACCTAAGAGCAATAACAAGTCTTTGTTCAGCACTAATGGGTTTTCTTAAATCAGTTGTTGTCTTTGTCAAAAAAGAAATCAAATGACTCTTTGCTCTTACACACATATCCTAAAAGTGCATCATCATTCAAGTGAGCTTGACGATATAAGTTGTTGAATTCATTTATATTTCCTCATAAATTAACAAATCCTTACGAACAACAAAAAGTGTTGGCTTTATCTTATTCTTTGAAATTTATATATAAAAAAAGTTTTCAACATTTTTTTTGAAAAGAATAAATATTCAAGTGAATAACCAAGTTAATTTTTTTACAGTATATAATTCCTACACTAACAATACTAATTATATCAATAATGAATATACCTTCATTTAAATTTTACTCTGTACTACTAATGGTGACTTTTTTATTTTTCATACCAGGAAAATATATAAACCCCCAAAATGCCCCACTTAAATATGGTCATGCTTATGCTTAACCTGTTTTATAAAATTTGGTTTCAAGATTTATAGTAAGAATTTAAATTTGAAAAAAAGTAAATTCAACCAAGCTTCAAATTTTATGTATAATAAAAGGTACACACAATTTTTAAGAGGATATGTCATTTAATTCTTTATAAGTTTCAATTCTCCCCTCTCTGTTCTTTTAGTTTCTTCCTTTAGGAATTTGTGATGCCTGAAGAGTTTGGACATAACATAAGAAAATAATTCCGATCAAATGACCTTGAAACATTTAATGTTTGAACAAACCTGGAGCTGCTCTATAGAGAAGTAGCCATCCCCAACAATGCTTCGCACAACATTTCGCCCCACGCCGTCCTCCAACTGTTGCACCACTCGGAGTCTGTACTTGAGTCTCAAACGTTCAATTGCACCGGCCGATAGCATACCATATTTGCTATACGCCTCGTAAAGCAGCTTCTGCACCGAGATACTCTGAAATAATACCAATCAAATATTCAAGTAACAAAAACACTTTTTTTTTAAAATTATTATTATTATTAGCACCGCGTCTTACTACCCGTCCGGGTTATATCAAATTCTATCTATAAAATTCAACTATAGTATAAAATATTTAAATGAATAGTTGGAAGGAAGTGGTATTTACTTCAACACTTTTGGGTAAAATCGATACCTTACAAGTTACAAAGTATAAACAATCATAAAATCATAGTCTTAAAAATAATAAATATTTAGAAAGATGACTTCCCTTTTAACACAAATATAGCAACAATTTATATGTATAGCAAGAAATTTAAAACTTCAAAATGCAAATAAACAAGAGTTAATGTGCAGTTGGTTATTGGAATGTCAAGGTCAGCAGATGAAGAAAGTGGTTGTTGAAGGAATGAGATAGGGCACATACATAAATAAGGTATTATAAAGGTCTCTACTGTAGGGCTGGTGGAACAAAATAAATTAAATAAAAACTGTATCAAATACATATTAGTTCTCTAGTGTTTTTTTTAAGCATCCATTACTGTTTACAGATTGTGGCTTTGGTCAATTATTTTAATTCAAGACTTATATTTTTTCACTACCGGCTGGCTAGGCCTGTCGTAGCTTCATATGCCTTATAATCTAACTTAGAACCAGGGCAGGCACAACAGCCAGTCCCCGGCAGTAATTTATCACTGTGAAAGGGTAAACCCATATTTTCATCAATGATAAAATTTAGATCATGCCGGGTATCAAACCCGAGACCCTTAGCTCAGTAGACATACACGCTACCGACTGAGCTAATGTGTTGGACCAGTGAAGCTTCGAAAAGTTGAAGTCTAAGGTCAAATTTCCTTCGGTTTCGACTCCGACATCTACAATAACCTTCGCATATTCGAAAAATTTCGAAGGAAGGATAAAACTTGTTATTCAAAATGGCTGATACGGAGTGTTAAAGATATGCATATGTAAAGTCTGCAAAATAATTTTAGCAACCCCACGATGTAAGTAAAGATTAAAACTTTATTGATAATTTACTAAGCTTATCAGTAAGCCTGTGTGCATTAATTATTAATATAGACCTTAGGTAACAAATAAGGAAATTTTCCTGGTCCTTGTTATTGACTAGATCTAAATTATATAAACGTTATTTCAGTTAAAACAGTTTAATTATTGTGATATGGTATAAAAGTAGGGCTATTTGCTTATTAATTTTTCATACCATGCACTACAGAGTTGTTTTTTTATCTTGTTGCAACTAGAACTACAACAGTACAGGAACATCTAAAATAACATCCTACAGAATTAAGACAGTATGAAAATGAAAAAAAAAAGTTGAATACCCAAAATCCAAGACCAGCCCCTCAAAAAAGGAATCAACTCACTATGGAGGCAGTCCTATTCAAGAAAACAAAACTTGCTTTTAATGATCCCAAGGCACAGTCCATCACTAAAAGTATTGCTCTCATGTTGACAAAAAACCTACTTCCTTATACTTTTGTTGAAGAGTCAGGATCTGTGGAGTTTATGGCTAATCCTAACATTGCGTATCAATACGAATATTCCATGTCGGACAACTTTTTCAACCAATCATGTACCAAAACTCTTTGCGGATACTCAGATAAAAATGAAAGGTGTCCTCAAATTGGACTTACCGTCTCTTCTCTCCTAATTTGTAAATTTGGCCAAATTTATGACTCAATTTTTTTTTTTTCAATTCTTATATGTGTGTGATGTTTTTTTTATATGTGAGTATTTTAAAGAGTTTCTTATTAGATGTCTATTATGATTGTATTTGTTTTTATAAAGCTTAAAACCAAATAATTACTAACACAAGTGCAATATTATAATTTAGGTTGTGTTTAGTTTGTTTTCTTTAAACATAAATAAATTCAGACATGTCAGCATATGAATATAGTGTGCTTTGACTTTTCTGTACGCCTTTCTTTTGACCTAGATGTATATACTGTTTGATTTAAAAATTAAAAGTAGGTGTTAAATGACAACAAAAATCTTAGGTAGCTTCGACTTCAACTTTTCTTCGCAAGTTTCAAGCTTTGCTTCAACTTCGCTTCACATTTTAAAAGTGGCCTTTGCACATCCCTACAGAATTGATTGGGTTTTTATGTAAGAAAATAAATAAAAAATATTGCTTATATCCAAGCGGCCATACCTTTTTTCATGAATACTTTTTTAAATGTACTCAAGGAATATTAAATTGAATAATAACTTATTCTTTAAAGTTGAATTACTATCACGATAATATTAAAAAATCTATTTTATACAATTTGTTGTGACTAAATATTTTTTAAATATTTAAAAACAACTCATTTTAGATTTCTAAAAATGATATGCTCTTTACATCAATTTTATATAAATAGTTTTAATACAGGTTGTTTTTAATTTACATTATTATTTTTAAAGTTATATATTTATTAAACCTAAGATCAATTTAACTCTGGGTGGATCTTAGAGAAGCCCGCTCAAGTCAAACGACTTAGCTTGCTAATTTAATTTAGTGCATTCTGAAAGCTTTGTGAGAGTGGTTTACTTATTGTTCCCAACTTCAGGGATTCACCCCCAGATACAGTAGCCCCGTGGCTTCTTTGGTGCCAACTGACAGCTCACAGCTGACTTCCGACAGTCAATATTTAGGTATATACCTAAATTTTGACCGTCAGAAGTGACAGCTGCTAAACACATGTTTTTGCGGATCATTTTGGTTCGGCGTAGGGATACATAATTTGGTCTGGTAGCTTTTCAAAGCTGTCAGTCAGCACCAAAGAAGTCATGGGGCTACTGTATCAATGAATGCTCTCACCTTCTTCAGTTGTTCTCCGTCCTTACTGCGAGAGTTGTGAGGGTTCTCTTCATTGTAGACCCCCTCCAGGTAGTCAGAGAGAAGTTGCATCCCCTCCCCTTCCTCCCGGCAAGCCAGGAGCTTCTCCTGGTTAGATTCTAGGACTGTTAGAGCAACCTGAATGTAAAAAAAAAAAAGGTTTTTGTGATTATAATATTAAATTGATATAATTAATATGTTTCTAATTTATTAATTTTAATACATGGAGGGAAATTTAACCTTTATGTTAGATTGGAAATTAGTAGGGCTCTGCGAGTACTTGTATTTGAGCTTCAAGCTGAGCTCTACATTCAAATTTGGAATCAACATAGTGTTTTTTGTAAACTCGTCATTTTCAATCTTACGCTTGATGTATTAACCTATTAAAAGTGACATATGACATATAATTATATAAAAATAGTTTTAGTTAGGGAGGGGTCTGCGAGCTTAGGTATTTTCATTCGAGTCGAGTATTTCTAAAAGCTTCTGAGCTTGAGTCGAGTTCGAATATAGGCCTATTCATAATTTAAAATATTAAAAAATACATTAAAACACAAGTTCTTAAAATATGAATGACACTCATGTTTATAAATAGTAAATACTTTTGAAAAAAGGTTAATTAATGGAATTATCGGTTTTTAAATTAGTAATAACACTGATAAAAAACAATTCAAATAACAAGAACACCACTCATGTCTTTAAGGACATTGAATGCCAGGCCTCCACCGTGGTTCGGATTCCACTTTAAACTTTAGGTCCTCCATTTCATCTCACAATCACCCTACCATTACACATTAGTGTAAGTGCGTATAACCCGAACGGGTAGTAAGACGCGGTGCTAATAATAATAATAATTTAAGAACATTAAAATTACACTAATGATTATAAAACAAAGTTAATAAAATGAATAATTGCATGATGGCTTGGAAATGTATAACAAGACAGTGTAAAAACAGTGTACAGTGATGTAAAGTAAGTGACAGTGAAGGAAGCCAACCTGAAAGGATAGTTAGGTTAGGCCTACATTAGAACACACACATCTCTCTTCATGTCTTCTTAAACGCTTACACTTCCCACTTCTTTAAAACTTCCACAGTTGTACACTAGTCTGAATTTTCCAGAATATTACTTTTTCATTATGTCTTTTCATGTTAAAAATAAATATTTCCCAAAATTCAAAACAATGTGCAACTATAGAAGTTTGAAGAAGTGTAAAGTGTAAAAGTGTAAGAAGAAAGAAACAAGTGAGTTTGTTTGTATCTAGGCCTAACCTAACATTACTTCCAGGTCTGCTTCTTTAACTATCAATTTAGATTATTGTAGAGTGTTTCTAGACTGTCTTGATTAAAAGTTAATACTATTGATGTTATAATAAGCTAATATCTCCCCAAAATATGCTTCAGTAACTTTTTGAAAAAATATTAATTAATACTGCATTAATGATTGGACACAAGAGTCCTAAGTAATAAAAATTATTTTATTAACATTAAAACTTATTTCTTTACCACAATAAACCATGTTGAACTAATTACGCAATTTAATGTAAAATTTTTGATTATGAAAAAAATCCTTTATGAATTACATTAACTGTTATATTTGAAAGAAGGTACAGGAAAGGTGGATAGAAACGTATAAAAGAAACGGACACAACATGCCTTTCACACTTTACATCGCTTCCATTGGACAAAGAGGTAATGGCAGCTTCTAGAAGAAAACTGTTATAATAATCTTAAGCACATATTTCACAATTTGTATTACCTTTCAATAAATGATCGGTAAAAGGAATTAATAATTGGTGCAAATAATCAAATCATGAGCAATTAATTTACTCAATAAGTATCATTAATCAGTTTTACTAAATCTGTACACCTTTAGTTAAAATCATTACCAATATTTAAAGATATTAGAGGTCACCTCACCTGAAATATAACTCTTGCACCATCATAAAAGAAGCAATCAATGATGTTCACAGCACTTTCATAGGGCATCACACTGCAAAGAAATAAATTCACATAGTTGAGTTTACATCACAGAGGTGTATTAAAATAAGACACACACACACAAAGGAGCTAAAAACAATTTTCCCACTCTGCGGACATTTTAATAATATGTGCATTATAAAATATTCTCCGTTTTCTAAGCCCAAAGTTGAATTTTTATCACAGAAGACACTTTTTAGAAAACATATATACGGTATATGTAATTTTTATTCAAAGATCAGAATTAATATTCTAAATCAATATAGCTAATTCTCTTTAGTTGTTCTTGTTGTCCTCAATCCATTAATTTTCACAATGTAGTCAGCATCATCAGCAGATTTGATGAGCAGTACTTAGAATAACTTCCTCTATTGGAATGGAAGTGGACTAATCAAATGAAAGGTGAATAATACAGCGCCTTTAAAACCATAGATCAATGCAAGGTTACATTAAGAAAAACCCGCCTCTGTGGCGTAGTTGGCTAACACGCTTGTCGTGTTGAGCTCGACTGCTGAGGACGAGGAGATCGAGGTTCGAATCTCGGTCGGGTGAACTGGGGGCGGTTTTTCCAAAATGGTTTTACACTCTCCCTCCACGCAAATACGGGTTCACTTCCTCTAATACAACCTTCCTAATCCATTAGAGTAATTAGTACTTAAAGCGTATAACCTGAACGGGTAGTAAGACGCGGTGCTAAATATTATTATTCATTAAGAAAAAAATAACTCTTTGTATAGTTACTATTATTTTGAAATATTTTTGTTCTGGTCATTGATTTTGTTCCAATTATTTTTTCCTGTATTTTCCTACAAGCATATAGACCAATTAAAAAAAGCACTCTCAATAACAGCAGGATCCATAAGAGCCTGAAGGCCAGATAGGCGGAACCAGCGCCCTTAATGGCCACAATTAACTGACCTGAGAAAGATGGTGAGGAACCACGAAAGTGAGATCATACGAATCATGCCCAGCTCGTCGAGGCGGGCATGTAGGTGGGGGAGGTGCTCCGATGTGAGGTCATCCAGCACACCCTGGTCCACCAACGCACCCACCACCCTGGTGTTGTAGTAGTCGGGGAGGAGACTCTCACAAAGTGTGGCTAGCTGCCAGAATGCCTCCTCCTCTGAGCTGTAGATCAGCAGCACACTGGCGACTATGTTCATAGCCTGGCAGTAGCCTTAACAAACAGACGCTTGTTGAAGACGGTGTTCCATTTTAATTTTACTCACACAACCCAATAAAGAAACATTAAGAAAAAGAACAAAATGCTCTTGTACATAAATTTCTCGGAAAGGAACCCTGCAAGCCCAACACATCAGAAAGGTGGCACTACTATACACATAAAGCGCAATAAAGTTGTTTGGGGGCCCTATCCTATTACTTCTAACGATTCTAAGGGTATTTGTGTTTGAATCATGGTTGGGAAGATTTAATAGATAGGCTGTTACACACATTACTAACCTTGTGTTGCGTGACCGAAAATACAATTTTGAAAAAATTTCATACAACAATAACTATTATTATTATTAGCACCGCGTCTTACTACCCGTTCGGGTTATACGCACTTACGCTAATGTGTAATGGTAGGGTGATTGTGAGATGAAATGGAGGACCTACAGTTTAACGTGGAATCCGAACCACGGTGGAGGCCTGGCATTCCCCACATTCACAAGTTGTGATTAATACACGTCTTGTCAGAGGTGAAGGAAGGGTCGGGTAATCAGATAAATCTTTGCCGCGGCCGAGGATTGAACCCCGGACCCTCAGCACAGAAGTCTGACACCTTACCCCTAGGCTGCCAGGTCACCGACAACAATAATTATTAAAGATAAATAAAGAGTTAATGTCTTAGGCTAAGTTTAAAGTTGGTAAGTTGTGTGTTAACATTTTAGTTTGTTATAAATGAATGCCGTTCACTAATATTTACTTAAATATATGTTTAAATAAAGGAATATTAACTTGCCTATATGTAGCGACAGTTTAATTATCAGATTATTTTCAAATAATAACCACAGCAATTTTGTCTCACCTATCTGAGGATTTCTGTAGGCGTAAGCAGATAGCACTCGTCTTAGAGCACTGATCCCGATGTCACACTGAAATGCTGGGTGCTCTGGGAGAGAACGATGAAGATCTCGCTCTATCTCATCATTGGCAATGCATGCCTTGCCAAGTGCCTGGTCAACTAATGTCCGATACAGACCTGGGTTAGCGGCCATCTCGTTTACTGCCCCTGCACAACAAGTATTGTGATCCATTACAAAAAAAAATCTTAATAAAACATATAATAAGACACTCTACATTGATATTAAGTAAGTGATAGGTTAGGCTTAGATAGGAACATTTATCTTGACTTGGCCTAATCTAACCTAACCTAACATAACCAATTATCTATGTCTAATCTAACTATCATTTCATATTGGCTTCCTTTACTAATACTTACTTTATATAAGTGTACAGTGTTTCTATACTGTCCTAATATACAAAAAAATTCTTAATATTCCAATAATCATTCAAAGTTCTCATTCTTGAAAATGTATTTCCCTTGACCAGAGACCATTGGTAAAGAAGTAAAATATTTTTTAGGTCTGTTTTTTATGACAGTCATATTGTGACCAAAGGAAAATATTTAAAATTTGATACCAAGAAAATTAGCCGTAAGTTTTCTATCACTGGCACTACAACACTTGAAGTTGAGTTGATTTATTTTACCATTTTTAAACGAAATATACATCTTATTTACCAAATTATAATAATGAGATACAATTTTTAACTCAACAAGATCCGATAATTTTATCTACCACAAATCTGGGTCGCTATTCATGACCACCTGAACCCCATAAAGTGGTTTTCAGGATGCTGTCTGTATCAAAACCTAGAGCCAAACCATTTCATTGTTCAAGCTCAAAAACTTGATATCTAAAGTTTTCATAAGGTTCCCCGGAGCAGTTTGTGAAATTATATATATAAAACCATAAAATGTGTAGTTAAAATAAGAACGAAAACAGAAAAAATCAATTTTCTCAAAATTGGCTTTAAAAGTTTTGATCAAAATTCGTATCCAGGCATTGTTTAATACTATAAACAGAATGGAGTATCTTATTTTTTCAAGAAAAATTACTTAGAGGGTACTTTACATTGGCGGAGGGTGACCTGCCGGTCTAGGGTTAAGGTGTCAGACTTCTGTGCTGGCGGCCGGGGTTCAATCCTCGGTCCCGGCAAAGATTTATCTGATTAACAAACCCTTCCTTCATCCTCTGACAAGACATCTTGTGAATGTGGGGAATGCCAGGCCTCCACCGTGGTTCGGATTCCACGTTAAACTGTAGGTCCTCCATTTAGGTCCTCCATTTCATCTCACAATCACCCTACCATTACACATTAGCGTAAGTGCGTATAACCCGAACGGGTAGTAAGACGCGGCTAATAATAATAATACATTGGTGGATATCTCCAATTTTGATCATATCTCCGAAATTCTTTGAGATACCAAATAACTTAAAATTTAAATGTTGTAGGACTCTTAAAGATGAGAAAAAAACTTGTATGTGAAATGTATTTTTAAAAAACAATAGTTTCCGTCAGGGCTGTGAAGTCTGAAGTAATTTTGAGCGGAATCGGTAAAAATGTACAGACTTTAACTCCAGCTTCAAAATATATTAAAAAAATAATATAACAATTTATGGTAACTATATTATTTTGATATTTTACTTATATTTTATTTTTTAGGAGAAATGTTTGTATTTTGGATTAACAAAATTTATTCAAATATAAATTTAGAGTGTCAAAGAAGCTTCCCATAAAGTAATGTGTATAGAGGCGTTTACCTTCAGTAAATTTGTTATTAACTTATTATTAATTTTATACTATAGCTATTTATGAAAGAGTCAGAGTCGAATGGTAGAAAAATATAGGAGTCATCGCCGAAGGCTTGGAGTGTAGACTCCACCGCCCTGGTTTTTGTGCCATAAGCAAACACATTATTTAAATAGTCCTCTGGGAAATGGAGAGCTGATTGTTATGCTGTTTGGTGACCAGGATGTTCCTTTTTTCTCAATATATTTCTGTAATGGTGTTTATTATTTCATCTATTGTTTTTTTGTAGAATATGATGCTCTTATATTCAAAATGTTTCTCCAACAATAACTTTTATTTTGTTTCACATATCTTGAGAGTTTTAAGTAAATGTCTCCATTTTTAGGTAAAGTAGCGAGAGAGTCTGCATGCTGTACCATACTTTTAATTTCAAAAATTCAGATTTTGTTCACATTAAGTGATACATTATTATTATTATTAGCACCGCGTCTTACTGCCCGTTCGGGTTACACACACTTACGCTAATATGTAATGGTAGGGTGATTGTGAGATGAAATGGAGGACCTACAGTTTAACGTGGAATCCGAACCACGGTGTAGGCCTGGCATTCCCCACATTCACAAGATGTCTTGTCAGAGGTGAAGGAAGGGGTTTGGTAATCAGATAAATCTGTGCCGGGACCAGGGATTGAACCCCGGACCCCTAGCACAGAAGTCCAACACCTTACCCCTAGACCACCAGGTCACCTAATTGATAAGTTGATGGTCTGGGAACATGTCAGGTTTTACCTAAAACTGTTTGTTCCAAGAAATATTCGCCTTTATGTCCATTACTGTTTTCATCCTATTGCGTGGGTCAGTTTTTTTTATTCAAGATATATACTTTCAACTACCGGCTGGCCAGGACCGGTACCACATTCAGTCCCCAGCCGTTAATTCATCATTCGGAAATGGTCAAACCACATTTCACCAGTGATAAATTATTTGGCCATGCCAGAAATTGAACCCTGGGAAAAAATAAATTAATATGATTTTTTTTTAATATCCTTGAATCTTTAAGGATCCTAGGGATTCAAGGAGCATATCACTAGTTAATATAGTAAGATAGTTATCCAAGTCACGAGGGAGGTAAATAAGAAACAAGCACACTCTTCGTTCCGGTCAACAATTTGAGGTTAGCTGACAATGCGGGCCCACCTTGTGGGTCGGAGTAGGAAGGAATGGGAAACAAGGGGCTGACTCAGTGGCGTCTGTAAAACTCTTGCTGTGGTTTCTTGATAAAAAGAGGTCACTTTAAGGCCTTTAAGACCCGACTCACACGCAGACAACGATTTGTGCAGTGATTAGTGCCCCCATTACGGCAAACACCCTTTGTGAACTGACTACCAGTCTGAACTGCACTACACACTCTCCAAAGACAAGAACACTTAATTACCCTTCCCCTTCAATTCTCAAAATTGGAGGGAAACCCTCAAAAACGTTGGGAATATCTCCAAAGCGGCGGGGAACATCCGAAGAACAAACAACAAATAGAAAACTAATCTAAATCAAGAGAAACTAGGTTAAACAAATTAGTACACAAAAGCTACTTACAATATTAAATATATACAGTTCAGAAACTGAACCCACACAATTCTACTTTTTTTATTCCTGCTTTCATTCTGTTTTAATTCTCTCTCTCTAATACACTAATCAACACATATCTTAAGTATTATTTAGATTGAAAAATAAAGGAAAAAAGGCGCCAAATGCCCATTGAAAGGATAGAAGGACAAGGCCCCCAAACAAGCCAGAAAACTGTAAGTTCATTATTAAAACACATAATTATGTAATTTTCAGGCCACATCAGTCCCCCCCCTTTTTTTTAGCAGAAGAGAGTAAGTAATATTTACAGATATTATAATTTAATTTGATATAAAATTGAATGATTAAATATATTATAAATATAAAATTCTATCCATTTACCAAGAGCAAAGACACAGGCAACTGCAGAATACAAGCCTAAACTCTTTTTTTTTTTTTGTGAATTAAGAAACAGGCAATGACCATGATCGACCTATAACCATTCTGCCACAATTCGGTCTGTGTTTTACTCTTTTCTCCTGACTGATGTACCCGAAAATTACATAATTATGTGTTTTAGAGTATTCTAGTTGTGGACTTTGAGGCCTAGAGTTTTCTGGTAAGTGTGTAAGCACTTGCCCTTCCATCCTCCTTTCAAAGTTTAATTTAAATTGAAAAAATGACACTGAGATACAGGAATTGAATGGGAAGACCCGTGGCTCAGTACACCAACGCTGTTACTACTGAACTATCCGGGAGTCGTCCCATACCCAGGGTCATTCTTCACTCAAATTTTAAGGCAGAATAGGCCAATGTGAAAGACGTACCAAAAATCGTCCGCTACATATGAGTGATCAATTAAGATCACGAGATATCGAATAACTCAACCCCCTAAGACTCGGGAGAGCTTTATGATGCCAGTAGTACAATGATAATTGTATGAATGTGCCTATCATGGGTGATTAAATAGCCAAGCTATTATATTTATTAACGACAGTTAAAGCAGCATCTAAATATATTCTTTATATTTTTTAGCACTGCGTCTTACTACCCATTGAGGTCATATGCTTGTCTACTACTTACAGGTGACCTGGCGGTCTAGGGGTAAGGTGTCAGACTTCTATACTGGTGGCCAGGGTTCAATCCTCGGTCCCGGCACAGATTTATCTGATTACCAAACCCTTCCTTCACCTCTGACAAGACATCTTGTGAATGTCGGGAATGCCAGGCCTCCACCGTGGTTCGGATTCCACGTTAAACTGTAGGTCCTCCATTTCATCTCACAATCACCCTACCATTACACATTAGTGTAAGTGCGTATAACCTGAACGGGTAGTAAGACGCGATTCTAATAATAATAATAATAATAATACTTACACCAATGGGTTAAGGATGAGAAAGGTTGAATTTAGAGGAAGTGCACACACATGTGTGTGGAGAGAGCAAGAAACCACCCTCAAAGCGCCTGATTGGGATCAAACCATAATATCCCTGTCATTGGCAGACTAGTCTATAGTGAGAGAGGCGCCTTACATCATGAGTGCACAGAATCGGGGTCTTTAAATTTTACATATGAATAGCTCTGTGGTAGGAGTATTGGTGTACTAAACTAAAGGTCCAGGGTTCAATTCTAGTTTCCAGGTGTCATTTTTCAATTTAAAGAATATGATATTTAAATGCAGCTAAAACCGTAACCAACAAATAAAATAACTTGGCTATTTAACCCAACATGTCTTGAGTGCTAAGACTGTTATGTTAAGCCATTGGCTGAGAAACTTTTTTGATTGACCTATTACAAAATTTAAAATTCAAGCAACATCAATATAAATCTATTAACATTGTTCTAGAGATGGGTTGAAATGACTTTTTTTTCAAATTCAAATATTCATTCGCCTATGAATCCCAAAACTCAAATTCAAATCTTAGAAAATATGATAAGCATGATAACTTTGTCTCATTTTTTTTTTCAGTTATGATTTTGTTTTTATCAAGCGGTAATTCAGTGGTATGTGGTCTGGTGATATAGTTTTTCCTTTAATTATGATTGACTAAGTGATTAGCAAGTATTATAATGACCCTGAAATAATAGTTCAAAATTTAGCTATATGTTTCAAATCTTGAATCTGATTTTTTTTAAATCCTCAAACCTCAAATATCCTTCAAGACTCGAGGGAGTTGAGAATTTGAAGAACACATCCTTAATTATTCTTAATGTTTTTGACAGTTAATTGGTTTAAATTTTAAATCACAATATTGCAGTTTATGGTAATGTCTAAGTCAGTATTTTAACAATCGTTTGGAATTTTATAAAAATAAAATACAAAGTACTATTTTTTTAAAAGAGTTTTGTACAGATATTGTTAATTTTTCCAAGTTTTTATAGAAAATCAATAAGTTTCATGCGAGAACAACTATTATGTGATATTTTTAACACTATTTCTGGCAGTTGGAAATATCTTTAGATAAAACGTTACAAATATTCTATGACTCTGATAACTAGATATGACAGACCTGAGAAAGCCGGCCAGACCTCTCGTCTTAGTCTGTCCGGGACCCCTTGAAGAACCAGCCTGGCCACCTCCGTGGTTCGATACATGGTCACCCCTCGGCCATACTCCACAAAGTGCAGCTCCCAGAGCTTCTCTCTGGCCTCCTGCGAGGCGGAGCACTCGGGACTACAGCTCAGTTTGAAGAGGGTCATGAGTGGAGGTTGAGGGCTCCATGTTGTCTCTGGAAAACAAAATAAAGATCTGATTAATATTTGGATGGACATATCGAGGTTTTTCAAATATTTCTTCCAATTAGTGCTATGTATTATCTCACCTCACTAGAGGTGCGCTACTGTAGCTATGGCAGTCACTCCACACTGACCCCTCTCACCGCTCCTTTACCTCCCCAATTTCAGAGGGTCTTTACACTCTACGGTTAATCCAGGCCATTACACATTAGCGTAAGTGCGTATAGCCCGAACGGTTAGTAAGATGCGGTGATGATAATAATAATAATAATAATAATAATAATAATAATAATAATAATAATAAGACAACTTTGTAACATGTCTAAAAATTTGAGGCTCAAATATTTAAATCTGGAGAAAGATAATATTATAGTTTATATTTTGTTTAATACATTTAAAATATGTATATTATGTACTTGTCATAAATAAATAAATAAATAACAGGTGAAAACTCAAAAATAAAAATCAATATGATTTTGGCGCAGTCTTTCTACAACAATGTATAGATAGACCTATTATTTTGTTTCACAAATCTTACAGTTTTTAATAAATGTCTGTTTTAAGATAAAAGTGAGGTAAAGTCTGTGTGATTGATTTTTATTACTAAAATGCAAAATTGCTTTTACCTTTATGTAAGTTGGTTTGTGGACCTATAATTTCTAAGATGCGTTTATCATTTACTATGATCATAATCCTCATTATTATTACTATTAGCTATTATTATTAGTGGAGTTTAACGACACAACTAGAGGTCATGTAAAATCATTAAAATTATTTTACTCATGCTAATGTGTACAACAAGATCCATAATTTCTGAACCCTTTTTTTTTAGCAACCTATGTGTGTGTGTGTGTGTGTGTGTAATTTTTAAAAAATAAATAAATAAAGTTTTAAACTAAAATAATCTGATGGACATTTTCAAGGGACAGAAATAATGTCTTTGATGAACCACATGCTTGCCCTCTCCTAAATTAAATTCCTCGATGCACCACTAAATCTCAACAACTTCAAAATTAATCCTGCTATAAGTATGAAAAGGTCTTATTCGTCCGATAAAATATAAATAAAACTATTTAGAGAAATAATTTGTACTCTTTCTTACAAAACCAACGTTATACAAATAGGTTTTATCTAATCAAGGAAACACTGTTTATGCAAATTATTTATAAGCTAAACACAATCAAGTTTACTCTGGGGAACATTTTCAATAACTCAGGTTTGGAGGGGACAGACAATTAGTGTCAATTCAAGGGTTTTACCTGAAAAGGATATAAATGGGGTGAAGGAAGGGGGAGTAACGGGGGCTTACAAACATATGGAAAGATAGATAAAGCCAGAAAAAGGTTGGGGAGAAGAGGGAGCTAGGTGCTTTCGATGACAGAACCATCTATGATGAAACGACTGAACTTTTTCAACAGTTTAGACAGTTCTAGCATGTCAACCAAGTAAGTTCATTATTACGTTTTAGGTCCATATGACTTCACAATATCCCATGACGCCATGGACGTCATACTTATTTGTTCGAATTTTTGTATGGCTACAAGCAGGTTTTCTAACGCCTTTATTTGAGAAACTAGTTAGGTAAGTATCTCACAACACTCTTGTTGGACCCCCCTTTCTGTGTTACTATTTTGGGTGCGCAAAGCGTAGAACACGGCTAGTTTTGTATAGTGGCCCGCACAGATAGTATTTTCATTTGCCCCTTGTTGGCACCTCATTAGTCCAAGTGTTTATTAAAGTTAGTGTGTATTAGATTTGATGTATACCCCAGGGAGTGGGTAATGGTATAAATGTACTATTGAGTGCTCTGGCAGTTCCCACTGGGAAAGGATCGTCATAGTACTATTTTGTGTTGACACCTGATTGTTAGCCATCTGCTAATGTAATTCACAGATCGTCCTCTTACCATATGTTATTTAGTGAGTCTATGGGACCTTTCTTAATTTCTAATCAAGCTAGTTATCTTGGCCGACATTTAGCTTAGTAACTCTAAAACTATAGGGTTTGCACTTATATTTTTACTAGGAATTAATTTACCATGTTTTCTGTTTATAGCCTTCTGGTGGTAGTCTGGCTCTAGCCCGGCTGATTTTGGAATCCAATACTCTCTATCAACTTAAACTTCCATTTGAATGTTCCATGTCGTCTTGGACGTGTATTCTCCCGTGCTACGGGAAGCTCCTATATTTTTGGAGTTGTTAAATCTTTTCATATTTTTCAGTTTAAAACTTAATGTTTTCCTTTATACTACTAAGAGTTAAATGTGTTCCTTAATCGATTAAACGGACATTTAGTACTGTTTTTCTGCTATCAATTGTAACCCTATATCATCTTATGTTTTTTTATAATAAATCTATTATTGTTACCTATTTATTTCTCTTACTCTTATGAAATATTTCCCAGTCTCTACTTAGTTATACAGTTACTTTGTATTATTATTTAGCACCGCGTCTTACTACCCGTTCGAGTTATACGCTTTAAGTACTAATTACGCTAATGGATTGGGAAGGTTGAATTAGAGGAAGTGAATCCGCATTTGCGTGGAGGGAAAGTGAAAAACCATTTAGGAAAAACCACCCTCAGTTCACCCGACCGAGATTCGAACCTCGATCTCCCCGTCCTCGACGGTCGAGCTCAACACGACTAGCGCGTTAGCCAACTACGCCACCGAGGCGGGTATTTACTTTGTAATAGTTATCGTTGTCTCCTCTACATATTAGAGTGAAGGGGAAGCAAAGATACACATTATTTAATTTGAAAATACCAGATTATGTTTAAACTATTGTATTATAAATGTTTGTGTATAATAGAATATTATCTTATTCTCTAGAACAATATGATAACTTCAAAACTATAATCTTGTATTTTATGTTTCATTTAATTTCAATTTAATTGAAATAACTTTTTAATATAACAAAGTGAATATTAACTTGTTACTTTTTTAAATTAATACAGTTCATATTAAATTTACAAAGTTAAATATAATACAAAACACCATGTTGTTACTATGCATAATTTCTGGGAAATATGGTATACAAATTTATAATTCTAATATAGTAGGTGTCCATCCAAATATGGTTTTCTCACTCTCCTTCCACGCAAATGCGGGTTCACTTCCTCTAACTCAACCTTCCCAATTCCTAATTCATTAGAGTAATTAGTACTTAAAGTGTATAACCCGAACGGGTAGTAAGACGCAGTGCTAAAAATATAAATTCATTCAAATCTTAAAGAATAGCACTAAAGTTTGCCATTTTAGTTGAATATTTAACATTGGAGTGCGTTCCGGAGCCCATTTTCTCAATTTTAAGCCAAACCGAATTAAGTGTATGAAATATTTCTCAAATAAAATTTAGATTTTGAATATTTTTGACATTTGTTTATGTTAAGGAAAAGCTGATACAACATATAATTTAATTTACTACACCCACTCTGGTGGGCATGCAGACTAAATGTCATTCTCATCGAGTCTGATTTACCCGTAACAAGGATGGCAGGGTTCAAATCTTGGCCGAATGTATTGAGTGGTTATAAATAAATTATTTACCGTTATCTCTTCACACAAATTTGGGTACATATACAATAAATTCTGTCTTCTTCCTCTCTATCCCATTAGTGTACTTAATGCATTTAACTAGATTGTAGGTGACCTGGCGGTCTAGGGGTAAGGTGTCAGTCAGACTTCTGTGCTGGCGGCCGGGGTTCAATCTTCGGTCCCGGCACAGATTTACCTGATTACCAAACCCTTCCTTCACCTCTGACAAGACATCTTGTGAATGTGGGGAATGCCAGGCCACCACCATGGTTCGGATTCCACGTTAAGCTGTAGGTCATTCATTTCGTCTCACAATCACCCTACCATTACACATTAGCGTAAGTGCGTATAACCCGAACGGGTAGTAAGACGCGGTGATGATAATAATAATAATAATAATAATAATAATAATAATAATAATAATAATAACTAGATTGAAAAAACAAAAAAAACCACACACACCATTGAGCATTTTGTGTATTTAACCTGTAGGCGCACACATATATATACTTTATTCTAAGCCAGAGTTTTGGGTTTGCGCACTAGCTCAAACAATAATTTTGTAAATTAGATACCAACCTGTTGTAACTTCTTCACATTGACTGAAATTACTACTATCACTGGAGTTACTGCGACTGCTAACCGAGTCTGCTGATACCCTGCAAATTACATCAACATAACATAACAAAACCTTATTCTTTTTCTCATAGATATATTTCTCTGCAGCTAATCAAAACTATACTAAAATATTTATGGGCCATATAATTTTTATTGTATTACTTATGTCTTACAGAAAAAAATACATTAATTTGTATAAAAACTATCTTTAACCCTTAAACACTCAGCACGTCAGTGTTGTAGCAGAACCTTGGCAATATCGGCCTGCCAAGGTTCTGCTAGAACACTCTCGTGGCCGATAATTTTGGCGCCAGCTAAATCTTGCCATGTAAGTTTATTTTTAATAACTAGCTGGCACCACACACATTATTCTAAATATGTTTATTTCAGACTTTTTCCAACAGATAGCACCATTGTTTACATCGTGGTGTGAATATGTTTTTAGTTCATGGTTTTTTCCCCCTTATTTCTTATTTATATAAATATATTGTCTTCTATTGTTTTTCTTACTAGTTTTCTTTTTATATTATTATTTATTATATTTTTGTTGTTTTATTCAAAGTTTATTATTTTTAAGTGTTGTTTAGTTGAAATATTTTAGCTAGGCAATGGCTAGTCAATGTTCTAGAATAAACGACTCAGACATTTTATACTATTTAGATACTATTGACAGTGACAGCGACTTTGTGAATGAAAGTGATCCTGACATCACTAGTGACGATGATAATTTGCCAGATCTTAGGAATCCAAATGTTCATAACATGTCTACAGTGATTACTGATGAGAATGATATGTATGATGAAGAAGGAAGACGGAAAAAATAATATTTCTTAGCTCTGAAATATACATTTTAAATTAATTTTTCAGATTTTCAAAATTTTGATTTTTTTTTTTTTACAAAATCACTGTAGTCTAATCATTTGTGTAATTTTTTTTTATAAAGCTTCAATGTTTATATTATAAGTGTGATTTTTTCCATGTATTTAAGCTAAAAATATTTTTTGTGTGAAAATTTAAAATGCTTAGATGTAATCAGTGAAAATTAGCCCGAGTGTTTTGGCTCAGTCTAGGGAAAATGCGCTGAGTGCAAAAGGGTTAAGTGAGTGGAGGATAAATAGGTCAGGCCAGGCTCCAAATAGTTATAGATTCAAAAGATCAAATTTAAAACAAAAAATTATATAGCAGATGTGGACAAATATGACCTGAAAATTACTGTGTTTAGAGTTGGTATTTTGAAATTGTATTGCGTTGTCGATATTATAACTAAAAAAATATATGATTTTAAGTTTAAATTATTATCATTGGTATGCAAAGAACAAAAAACAAAATTTTTAAGTGAAAATGATACTTGACTATTAAAAATAAAACTGACAAAAGAATTAATGTTTGATAAAAAATAGCAAATACATTTAAGTAAATAAAATAAAACCATTTATTAAATAGGCTTTAAAGTAGTAGGTGAAATATTAAATAAGATTGGGGTAGAAGGTTAATCCAAAGACATATCACTCTACCAACGAGAGAGGTTTTCTTTATAATGCTCTTGTCCTGAGCTACAGGGAGACATCAAATATGATTTTCATCTTCCTTCTGTCATTTTTACTTTCCCTTGACCTTGGAGAGAGAAGTAGTGTGATTGTCAAAAAATATAACTCAATATTTTAATAATAATAATAATAATATTTAGCAGCGCGTCTTACTACCCGTTCGGGTTATACACTTTAAGTACTAATTACTCTAATGGATTAGGAATTGGGAAGGTTGAATTACAGGAAGTGAAACCGCATTTGCGTGGAGGGAGAGTGGAAAACCATTTAGGAAAAACCGCCCTCAGTTCAATCGACCGAGATTCGAACCTCGATCTTCCCGTCCTCAGCAGCAACGACAAGCGCGTTAGCCAACTACGCCACCGAGGCGGATCTTAGAAAATATAAAATTGATCATTATGTTCTCTGGTAGACAAAGATGTTTCTCGTTTTTCTGTTCATTTATGCTCTTTGGTCGAGTATTCTGCAATATTTTGTTTTACAAATCCTACAAGTTTTTAGTAAATATCTCTATTTTAAGATAAAAGAGAAAGGTCTGTGCAGTGCTCCCAAACTATTTATTTAATTTTGTTGGATTTTCTCTCAAATTTACCTGTCCTCCCATTTTTGGGAGTTTTTGGGGTATCCCTCTCAGATGTAAATGATTTATATTTTCTCAGTAAGTCCTAGCATGCACGGTATGCAAACGCTACTCACACAGATGGCACCCTGGTCCGCGATAAGAGCTCGGAGATCTTGTCGACCACAAACTCCCTGTCCTGAATCTGAGCGAACAGGAAACTGGTCTTCCTAAACGTGGTGAGGAGCACAGACTTGTCGACAGCAGGGTTCGACGCTTGGTTCTCCGCTTTCTCCACCAGGCACACCTCTCGCAAGGGAATCACTACGCTCACCAGACCTTTCACCTGGAGCAAGGCGAAAAATGAAAGTCCAGGGTGGATTTAGCCGCTTTTAATTGATTTGTCTTGACTCAGTAATGACCACTAAAGGATAAACTAGAGATAGGATGCTCTGTGGTATTCGAGAGATCCGAAATTCACAAGAATCTCAAATACAATTATGAGGATCTTGACTCAATCAATTTCAAGCAATTGATATAACGATTTATACAAAATAATGTCAGTGAAAAAATAATAAAATTCCAAAAAGGACAAAATTGTATTAATTTAATTAGTTTACTAAAAGTATTCTCTTTGTTGTTAATAATAGAATGGACGTGACAAACAAAATAGAATTTGTTAGTGGCACCAGGTCTTAAACCATTTTTTCTTGATTTAATCCTAAATGTTTGTTTACCTTTGATTGAAATTATATATTTTTAAAGACTCAGGGATTGAAATTATATATTTTTAAAGACTAGGGGATTCAAATTAGGATTCGAGATCTAAATGAAAATTTAAGATTTGGATTCGGGAAATAAAGTATTCAACTTATCTCTAGATAAAACCCTTGGAAACAGCAAGTTAAGGGGTTGATACTATATAATTTTTTCAAGAAAAAGTTTTTTTTTCACTCTAAAAGTATATAATATTGTTGTTCTTATACCACATTCCTGCACCCTTTTACACGTGTAATACAGGGCTAGAGCTCCATATTCAGGTTTATTTGAGGGTACTTTCAGATAAAAAAGTGACCATAAAAGAAATCTCATAAAAACTATGAAAACAACAAAAGTTACTTAAAAGAATTATTTTGGTTATTAAAAACCCCTGACACCAAACCAAACAAATAAAAGTATTTTTACTCTTTTCAATACATTATTAAATCTTTTAAGTTCAACTTTAAGCTTGTCTTTTAACTTTAACGATTATTTTGGCCATATTAGGCCGCCAAAAATAGAGTTTTATGATTTGACCCTGGATGAGAGAGGGGGTGTGGCATAGTCAATTTTTATCTAAAATTGGTCCTTAATTTACTTTACTTTTCTTTCTTGGGAGATCTCTCAAAAATTAAGTTATTAGAGAAGATGTTTTTACTTGTATGTATGTTTTTTCATTGGCCTTGTTAAGAGTTTCAAAACTTTATATTATTTCAATTGTCCATGAGATATTCTTTGAAGCTTTTTCTTTTCAGCGCGAATGTAATAAAGATTTTTTCTTCTCAAGAAATTTGTCACCTGCACTTCTTTTCATAGCAAAATTTTTTCTTCATATCATCAAGAGCAAGCTACCTTTTCTTCACTATATACTGTTAAGGTTTCTTCTTTAGCCCTTTCTCTTTCCCTCTAATTTTATTTTAAGTATATTTTATTTTAAGTATATTTTATTTTAAGTATATTTTATTTCAGGTTAGTTTCCTCTAAGCACTGATGATATTATAGCATTTCTTCAATAAATTATGATAGGCCTAACAAGGTGGGAGTGGAAAATATATGGCTTGAATAAAAAAAAACTGAACCAGGCCACAGACTGGAAACAGATCCGTGAGGTTGGCAGCACTACTAACAGCACAAATTCTGAAACCTATGCCAATATTTAGTGCTGAATTTGTGCAAGAATATCCTATCCCCATAATTTGTGCCACTGTAGCTTTCGTCAAAACACCTAACAACAATGGGTGCTGCTGGCATATTATTATTTGCACCGCGTCTTACTACCCGTTCGGGTTATACATCACTTACGCTAATGTGTAATGGTAGGGTGATTGTGAGATGAAATGGAGGACCTACAGTTTAACGTGCGATCCGAACCACGGTGGAGACCTGGCATTCCTCACATTCACAAGATGTCTTGTCAGAGGTGAAGGGAGGGTTTGGCAATCAGATAAATCTGTGCCGGGACCGAGGATTGAGCCCCAGACCCCCAGGACAGAGGTTTGACTCCTTATCCCTGACCTTATCCCAAGTAGTAGTTATTAAACAACATTTAGGTAGGCTAAGAAGCAACACGAGTCATGACATATTTAAATTTATTCGTGATGACATATTAGATTTTATCTGCTACTTTCTTTGTGTACAAAAGCCATATAGTTATATGACTAATACATGCATTTGTATATGAAAATAAATTTTATTATTAAGTAAATTTAGATTTTTATCCCATGCTACTAGAGACCTTACAGATGTCCATGTGGCTCTCAGGGGAAAAAAGGTTTGCCCCCCCCCCCCCCC
>CABFVX010003502.1:0-28322 GCA_902151425.1 Timema shepardi | reverse complement strand
CCTCTAATCTAAACTATGGCGTTGCTAAGAAGAGAAAAAGGTAAGTTTTAATAATTTGTTAGGTAACTACAACACTTAAGTAATTAGTGTACCAATTTTCAGCTTTCTAACTTATCGGGAAGTTCGAGAATATCTCTGGACTGACAAACATAGCATGTATCAAAGTTGCAGTCATATAAATAGGATAGATGGTTATGTATTATCAGTTATCGCACATTTAGTAGTCAAAAATAGGATTGAGTGGTAACATTTTTTCCCTCTCATTGTTATTATGTGGAAAGATTTGAATCAAATTGGTCTTCTTCTACCATGTAGGGGCTGTATTATCTTACTACACTAGGCTAAAGAATATTAATTAAACTATGCTCTGCAGTAGAATAACGCTTTACGAGTCACATTGAAACCACAGAATTATTGTCATTCCACCTTACAGCACACACATTTTCTTTTACAACAAAGCAGCATAAAAACTACAATTTTACAAAAAAAATTATGGCTTCTTTTAGTAGTGAGTTTTCAAAATTTTATTTTCTCCTATATACCCGATTATATTAATTTTTATTATTTTTGTTAAGAGTCAAGAGTATGAGAGGAAATTAGCACAATAAATTAAGAGCTTGGTTTTAGGTTATTGTTCCTGGATTTATTTTTATCACAACACTTTCACACAATCCAACTTCTAAAATTCCATTACAGTTGCTTTCTTGTTATAAACTTTCGAGAATACAATAGTATAATCTAGTGGCATACACCTAGAATTGAATCCGAAACTGACAGGCCTATCTCATTCATGATAGAAAACATATAGAATCAATTATTATAGTATATTGTTATAAGATATGCATTATATTATGTAATAAAAACGTAAGATGAGCAATTGTGTTACTTACTAGATGAACTCTGACTGATATACAACACTATTTGAGGCAGGCAGATGAGGTAAAGTGTTCTTTTTTATGACTAGTAACACTTCTTACTAACCATTTGGGTTATATGCCTATGTACTTATTACGCTAATGCGATAGGGAGTAGGTAGAGTGAAACTTTCACAATAACCAAATAAATCTTAATATTTGAAACTTATGAGTGGAAGTTGAAGAAATGGTAGGGGAAGGGGGCGGGTTCAACATTTACAAAAACTAATATATTCAACAATGTCTCTGTGTGGTAGAAAACTTAAATTCTTAGGTATACGGACCACTCTAAGTAAACAAAAAAATGTGAAATTTTTAAACTTTAGCTATGGGAAATGGGTGAGGGGGAAGCTACAGCTAAAAATAACTTTTGAGATGAGGTTAGGAATTAAAATTTGAAAGACAGGTAGAAATAAAACTCCAGATATCCAAATGAATGTTATAATTTAATATTTTTCAAAGGGATTTGGAAAAGTGGGTTGAGTGGTTAAAAACTTACAAAACTATTAGAAACAACCTCTTCTCAGTGTGGTATAAAACTAAAATTCTGAACATAGGCAAAGAAAGATACCACTCCAAATAACTATAAAAGTCCAAGATTTTTAAAGTTTATAATAGGAGTCCATAAAAAAGGGGGGAGTTTATGAAAGATTAAGAATGGTAGAAAGTCTAAATTTTGCATGCAGGTAGAGGTATGGCTTCAGATAACCAAATAAGTCTTGAATGGATAAACTAATTTTATGTGTGATAATTATTATTATTATTATTATTAGCACCGCGTCTTACTACCCGTTCGGGTTATATGCACTTACACTAATGTGTAATGGTAGGGTGATTGTGAGATGAAATGGAGGACCTACAGTTTAACGTGGAATCCGAACCACGGTGGAGGCCTGGCATTCCCAACATTCACAAGATGTCTTGTCAGAGGTGAAAGAAGGGTTTGGTAATCAGATAAATCTGCGCTGGGACCGAGGATCGAACCCCGGCCACCAGCACAGAAGTCTGACACCTTAACCCTAGACCGCCAGGTCACCTAATATGTTGTGATATAAAACTGGAATTCGTCAAGCAGAGATAGGGACCACCCAAATTAACTATAAAGTCTGAACATTTTAAATTTCAAAATGACACTACAGGAAATAGGGAGGGAGGCGGTGGGGGGATAGGGGTGTACTAGTAGGAGGTAGAAAATTTAAATTTGTCTAGAATGTAGAGGGATAACTTCAAATAACCACAAATACATTTTAAATATTAGTTATTTCTAAGGAGACTGGTGATATAGAGGGTCTCAAATTTTTAAAACATAAAAGACTAAAATACTTTTCTAAGTGTTAGATGATTGACATAAGTCAGGTGGGTTTAAAGACCATCTCAAACATTATCAAGGCCTGAATTATTACATTTCAAAATGAAGGCTTGGAAAATAGGGAGTGAAGGTAGGTCCCCTCAAAATATTTACAAAGCTATATAAATATTTTTTTTTAGAGAATCAAGCTTGAAATTTCTCCATGTAATTTAATAATAAAACAATTTTGAGTAGCTAGACAGGGATACATTGTTCACATTAATTCATTAAAAAAAATCTTATCTAATGCCGCTATGCTCATGACAAGTATTCTAACAACTGTTTATATCACTAAGTGAAGAAAATTAAACTATATCTTTCTACTGGAGCGATATTTATTTATTTTTGCCAAAAAAATTGATAAAAAAAACTGCAAAAACATTGGATTTTTCTCGTGTTTCTTACATTCTTGAACAAGTGGAATTTCAAAATTGAAGCCCAGGCAATGGTAGCGCTTAAAATGTATACAACCAAAATATAACATTCTTTACGATGTGGTTAGGTTGACATTTGGTAGCCAAGGACAATATCATATAAAATAACCAAATAAGTCTTAAAATTTCAAATTAAAAGTGTGGAAGCTAAGGAGGGTGAGGGGGAGAGAGGGGTTCGTAAATGAGAGTAAATTCCCATCTTTCCAAAGAAAATATACTTTTATGCATGAAAAAATATTTAAATTTGCCAATTTGATAAAATAACATAACCATAAAAGTTAGAAAGTTTGTAATTCAAACATTTACTGCTGGGAAATTGGAGGGGCCTCTAAAATTTCCTAAGCTATAAAAACTCAATGTTCCAAATGCGGGTACACTATATAGTAATTAAACCTCCCTCATCCCTAACACCATAGTGTATTTAGTAGTACATAATTGTATAACTCGAACGAATATTAAGGTACAATGCTAACAAAAATAGCAAAATAGAAAATGTTATTGATGTTGAACACACAAAAAATCTACTTTCTAATAGGTTCTTTTTATAAAAATTGGACTGTAGTAAGACATTTGGAACATTAAATTTGTAAAGGCATAGGAAAAAAGTTTATACTAAGAATAAATCAACACACAAACAAAAACCTA
The DNA here is from genome assembly GCA_902151425.1 of Timema shepardi. NCBI lineage: Eukaryota > Metazoa > Arthropoda > Insecta > Phasmatodea > Timematidae > Timema > Timema shepardi. The sequence continues at coordinate 24,981 of CABFVX010003502.1, read as the reverse complement.
TCTTAAAGTGGATACATTAGATTTACAAACACATAGCTGTTATAGCACATCTAGGATCGACATAACAATTAAAATAAACCAATTCAAGTGACATAACTTGGTGACCATGATTCTCTTTGGATAATAATGATTCTTCATAGTTAATGTGTTTCTGTAAAAGAGTCTATTATTTAATTTATACTCGTTGGTGAAATGTGATGCTCTTTTTTCAAACAAGTTTTTATGATCGTGCTTAGGTAAAGTTTGCATTGTCATTGGAGTACGACGGCCACCCTGCGATTGCGCTCGTTTGTGCACTCAGATTGTAAACTAGTTAATATTTTCCTTCTAAGATTTTTTATTTATTAATTGCAATAACTGAGTTGTGATTGCCATGGTTATCTTAGGATTGTACATGAAGGAACTTTCAAAATTATGACAGCTGGACCAATAAAGTAAGGATGTTATAGCTAAATACGTCAAAGCTCGATTTAGTACACTCCGAAATCAAAGAGACCAGAATATTATGAAATATATCAATTTCCAAATTAGTTTGACACATATTTTAATCAAATTTCTGTTAAATCTTATTTCTGTATTATTACTGTATTGATTATTTAATGATATTGATTATAATTTTAGTTTCAAACCTATCCAAACTACATAATCAGAACTTTTTTTCTCTTTACTTTAGTAGATAATTTTTACACCAAACACTTAATAACTATAGCTGTGATTGGGTAAAGTTAAGTGTATTTTTTTCGGTACTTTGTATTGTCAACAATTTTACTCACTTTACTAAACTCTTTTTATTGTGATATAAATATTTATTTTTTAATAAAATCTGCAATTATTAATTGTATGAAAATATTGTTATATTATAGTAAAATAATCCTATACAGAAAGAGTTTTCAGTGATTTTTTTAAATATATTTATTTCTATTCCCCTTTACTAAAATAATAAGAGATATTTAATTTTCCATACAGACACGAGAAGGTGTTGGACAAAACATTATGAGCTTTTTGTTGTGTAATCCTAACGTGCGTTTAGGAAGATTAAGCTTCATTTTCAGACTTGATTTTATTATAAATTGATTTAAAACCGATTTGTTAACTTTCATTGCACATTAATATAAAATAATAAATAATAATGATACTTAGTACCCTTTCGAGTTATACGCTTAAGTATTAAATGCGCTTATGATTTAGGATTTGAGAAGGATGGAAATAGAGGACGTGAACCCACATTTGCGTGGAGGGAGAGTGGAAAACCATTAAGGGAAAACCACCCCAGTTCAACTGAGCGAGATTATAACCTCGGTCTCCCCATCCTTGGCAGTCTAGCTCAACACGAAACTAGTGCGTTAGCTAAATATGCCACCTAGACGGGTATTAGTATAAGATAATGTTGAATATAATCATTCCAGTGTTTAAAATAAGGGGGTATTACCGATATCAAATATATACTTAGAAAACTCTTTGCATTGTATTTTCCATGCTTTTAACTTTCATTTTTAGTTAATAAAGTAGCATATCACTTGTATATTTTGTTTATATAAATTTGAAAACAAAATGTAAAAATAAATGCAACCTTTACAACTTAAGTATTTAATTTTAATTACTGATATATTTTTTGCGCCATGTCTTACTTCCCATTACAGCTATCCACGTATTTAATCCAAAGGATAAGTGAATGAGGAAGGTAAAATGTTTGGGAAATGTGTCCATATTTGCGTTGAAGGAGAATTATAAGCATATTAGGAAAAAAACACTCTCAATACACTCGATTGGGATTCGAACACTGATACCCTAGTTATTTGCAGTCCAGTCTAACGAAGAAGTGAATTCTAAAGAATGGTGACCGCAGAAGCTGGTCACAAAATATTTAATAATTCATTTCCAAGACTCGTGTCACTTACGTTTAAATTGTAGAAGCACTGGCATTGTATATTTGGGTCCAACACTCTCAATTGTTTGAAAAGTTTTGGTCAATGAAAGGGGGGCGAGGCGGGGCAAGGGATTACCGCTACCTGGACTATTGTACTCGGAGAGATAGCAGTTCTTAGCTTGTCTTTCTAACGAGGAACATTTTGCAAGTGAGTTGTTTTAAAGAATTCTCACTTGGAAGCGCTGTTATCACCGGATATTTTAAGTTCTACCTGACTCAAGGAGCGCAACAAATCTCCCGTAAGGCTGTGTATCTGTTATTCCTTTGTCTGTGGCCTAGGACCATTGGCTTACTATGCCAATGCTCTTGCCATTGTACTATTCAGGGTCATTCTTCATTCATATTTTAAAGTAAAGTTTGTGATGGATGTATGAAAATCACAAGTTACATACAATTATTATATTTTATAATAAAGGAAAGTGATAAAACAAGAAAAAGGAAAAATAAACTATTAAGAGTAAATTTGATGAAGAAAGCCCACCTAGGGAAAGAGGAAAAATGTGGGAAGAGTTCAATGCACAAAGGTGACATCTTCATCCTTTCTTCTGTCTTCTATAGTAGAAGTAGTCACACACACATTTTAACACAAATATCATAATATTTCGGCATTGTTGCCTTTATAAAACACAAAGAAGAAGAAAGTACATAGTACACAAACAATGGATTACTCCAATTTGAATTTTTTTTAAAGAAACTGTTGGAAACACATTGTACCAACTGTTTTTGGGAGCAAAGATAAATTCCTCGATTAAGGTTAATATTTATGGAAAACTGTAAGTTTTGGAAAATCATCTGCGACGAGCATGGTATCGACCCAACTGGCGCCTACCATGGCGACTCATACCTACAGCTCGAGAGGATAAACGTGTATTACAATGAGGCGTCCGGTGGCAAATACGTGCCCAGGGCCATCCTCGTCGACCTCGAACCCGGCACCATGGACTCGGTCCGATCGGGACCTTTCAGACAGATCTTCCGGCCAGACAACTTTGTGTTTGGTCAGAGCCGTGCGGGTAACAACTGGGCCAAGGGTCACTACACGGAGGGCGCCGAGCTAGTGGACTCCATCCTGGACGTCGTCAGAAAGGAGGCCGAGAGCTGTGATTGCCTGCAAGGATTCCATCTGACACATTCCCTGGGCGGTGGCACCGGCTCGGGCATGGGCACGCTCCTAATTTCCAAAATCCGAGAAGAATGCCCTGACAGGATCATAAACACATATTCAGTTGTCCCCTCGGCCAAAGTATCTGACACAGTTGTCGAACCCTACAACGCGACGCTGACAGTCCATCAACTGGTAGAAAACACAGACGAGACTTACTGCATCGATAATGAGGCTTTGTACGACATCTGCTTTAGGACTCTGAAGCTCACCACCCCGACCTACGGCGATCTCAACCATCTGGTCTCCCTCACCATGTCCGGAGTCACCACTTGCCTCAGGTTCCCCGGCCAGCTGAACGCCGACCTCCGAAAACTCGCCGTCAACATGGTACCCTTCCCACGCCTCCACTTCTTCATGCCCGGGTTCGCTCCCTTGACCTCCAGGGGCTCCCAACAGTACAGAGCTCTCACAGTCCCCGAGCTAGCCCAACAGATGTTTGACGCGAAGAACATGATGGCCGCTTGCGACCCCCGGCACGGTCGCTACCTCACAGTTGCGGCAGTTTTCCGCGGCCGCATGTCCATGAAGGAAGTTGACGAGCAGATGTTGAACATCCAGAACAAGAACAGCAGCTACTTCGTCGAATGGATCCCTAACAACGTGAAGACCGCCGTGTGTGACATCCTTCCCCGAGGGTTGAAGATGTCGGCCACGTTTATCGGCAACTCCACCGCCATCTAAGAACTGTTCAAGCGAATCTCCGAGCAGTTCACCGCCATGTTCCGCAGGAAGGCTCTCTTGCATTGGTACACCAGTGAGGATATGGACGAGATGGAATTCACCGAGGCCGAGACCAACATCAACGATCTCGTTTCCGAATACCAGAAATACCAGGAGGCCACCGCCGACGAAGACGCAGAGTTTGACGAGGAACAGGAAGTCGAAGTTGATGAGAATCAAGTATGTCAAAAAATTAATTAAAAAAATTAGCAAAATTTCCAATTACCAATTGTATTTTCTTATAAGCGACCCTGTTTGAGAAATGGTTAATGACTGGCATTAATTTCTATATATATATTTTGGATTAATATTTCTTGTGTAAATTTTCCATGACTTTTCTATATTTTTTAAAATAATTTTGCACTAATTTAAGAAATTGATGATACCGATTTGCGCTTGTATTCTTTGAAATTGAAGAATAAATAACCCGCCTTGGTGGCGTAGTTGGCTAACGCGCTTGTCGTGTTGAGCTTGACTGCTGAGGATGGGGAGATCGAGGTCCGAATCTCGGTCGGGTGAACTGTGGGTGGTTTTTCCTAAGTGTTGTTCCACTCTCGTTCCACGCAAATGCGGGTTCACTTCCTCTAATTTAACCTTCCCAATTCCTAATCCATTAGAGTAATTAGTACTTAAAGCGTATAACCCGAACGGGTAGTAAGACGCGGTAATAAAAAAAAAGAATAAATAAAGCACTTTTCTTTAAAAAAAAAAATTATAATTATTAAATGATTATAATTGTTATGTTGAGCTAAGGCATAAGGAAAGATAATATAGCAACAAAAATAAATTTAGATTCAATATTTTAATAAATCTATTCTGAATCTTGAATCTTATATTTTAAACTGGATGAAATTTTAGATCATTGCTCACACATGTTGAGATGTAAATTTTGGGTGACTACTATGATCAATACATTTTATTGAAGCATCTCTTTTCCTAGATTATAGTTTATCTTTATATTGGTCTATAACTTTACTATGGGTCATATTTTTTAGATCTGCATGAACAAATGTTATCTGAACTTTGTTTTTTGTAATATTTAAAATCATACAATCCAATATATTATGGATACAAGATAAAATATGTCTTACTCTACTCTCGAAGCAAAGGTAATTTTGTGAGAGAAACATCCTGCCCCAGACATGACGCTTGTTATAAGGCGTCCAGAGTGTAGCATCAGTGCTGCCATCTAGTTTCTCCGAGGCTGGCAGGCGAAACAACAGACAGTAGGCTTCAGAGTGAGCGCGGGCGTCTAGGTCTCGCTTAAGGAATGAGGGCTTCTTAGGGACATTTTTGCTGGGAAAGTAAAGAGTTTGGTTAGTAACAAATGAAAGATCATTCACTGTCTTTAAATACAAATTTCAAACCATTATTTAAGAAAATTACCTGAGTTTGTTGAGCAAATCTTTGTCTTCGTTAAATCCGCCTTTGTCATCAATCAGTCTGTAAGAATTTTTTTAAATTTGTTAGTTATAGTTAATAACATAAAATAGGCCTAAAGTGAAAAATGATAAAAGCAAAAGTTTATGAATTTTAAGTAAATGGACCTTGAAGTATTATTATTATTATTATTATTAGCACCGCGTATTACTGCCCGTTCGGGTTGTACGCACTTGAGCTAATGTGTAATGGTAGGGTGATTGTGAGATGAAATGGAGGACCTACAGTTTAACGTGGGATCCGAACCACGGTGGAGGCCTGGCATTCCCCACATTCACAAGATGTCTTGTCAGAGGTGAAGGAAGGGTTTGGTAATCAGAGACCTTGAAGTACCAATTGACAAACAAAACCTTTGTATTTAGCATAAGCAGTTCAAATAGCAGACCTACTTTGGTGGTTGAATGATTCAGAGCTTCATCTTGCAATAGACTGGATTGCTGATGATGGGAAGAACAGGGTTTGGATCCTGGTTAAGTGAAATTAGGTTGGATTTTACTAAATTGTTTTCCACTCAAATAAAGGTATAATAAATTTAACCTTAAATCAGCCTAGCACATTTGCATAATTAGTTCATATGCATACAACCAGAATAAGTGGTGAGACGCGACGATAAAAAAACCCAACAAATAGTAGACATCAGTTAGGTATTACCTGCCTCTGTGGCGTAGTTGGCTAACGCGCTTGTCGTGTTGAGCTCTACTGCTGAGGACGGGGAGATTGAGGTTCGAATCTCGGTCGGCTGAACTGGGGGTGGTGTTCCCCTTAATGGTTTTCCACTCTCCCTCCACGCAAATGCGGGTTCACTGCCTCTAATTCAACCTTCCCAATTCCTAATCCATTAGAGTAATTAGTACTTAAAGCGTATAACCCGAACGAGTATCAGTTCGGTATTCCATTTCCACGAAAAACATAAATAGCTTAACAAGCATATAAGACAAAGTTTTTTTAATGTGCTATTAACAATCATTAATAAAACATTTTGCTGTTGTAAGTAAAGCTTTTGCTTAAACCCCTATGTAATCCATATCTTAGTTTTAAAGTTAGTAAGAGATTGTTTGACCTTGGCAGTCTTTGAGTAAAGTGATTGCCCGAGGAGCCAATATTTGTAGGTCCTTTTACTCTCGCTCAAAGACATTCTTGTGTGATGATATAATCAGTTGGCTCAGAAAATTAAAGTTAAATACCTTAAATAAATAAAAAATAAAACTTTTTTTCATTAGCACCACATATTATTAGCTATTTGTGTTATACAATTACATACTTATTATACTAATGGATTAAGGATTAGGAAGGTTGAATTTAAAAGAAGTGTACCTGCATTTGCATGAAGAGATAATGGGAAAACCACCCTCAGTACATCTAACCATGATCAAACCACAATCTCCCCATCATCAGCAGTCTAATTTATTGTGCCTTAGACCATGCAGCCACAAAAGCAGGTGATTAGATATTAATGAACTAATCTAGGTGTGTACCTAATAAACACAACCCCATTATATATTAATGAACTAATCTATGTGTGTACCTAATAAACACAACCCCATTATATATTAATGAACTAATCTAGGTGTGTTCCTAATAAACACAACCCCATTAGATATTATTGAACTAATCTAGGTGTGTTCCTAATAAACACTACCCCATTAGATATTAATGAACTAATCTAGGTGTGTACTTAATAAACACAACCCCATTAAATATTATTGAACTAATCTAGGTGTGTACCTAATAAACACAACCCCATTAGATATTAATGAACAAATCTAGGTGTGTTCCTAATAAACACAACCCCATTGATATTAATGAACTAATCCAGGTGTGTACCTAATAAACACAACCCCATTGATATTAATGAACTAATCTAGGTGTGTACCTAATAAACACAGCCCCATTGATATAAATGAACTAATCTAGATGTGTACCTAATAAACACAACCCCATTAGATATGAATGAACTAATCTAGGTGTGTATCTAATAAACACAATCCCATTAAATATTAAAGAACTAATCTAGGCGTGTACCTAATAAACACAACCCCATTAGATATTAATAAACTAATCTAGGTGTGTACCTAATAAACACAACCCCATTGATACAAATGAACTAATCTAGATGTGTACCTAATAAACACATCCCCATTGATATTAATGAACTAATCTAGGTGTGTACCTAATAAACACAACCCCATTGATATTAATGAACTAATCTAAGTGTGTACCTAATAAACACAACCCCATTAGATATTAATGAACTAATCTAGGTGTGTACCTAATAAACACAACCCCATTAGATATTAATGAACTAATCTAGGTGTGTACCTAATAAACACAACCCCATTAGATATTAATGAACTAATCTAGGTGTGTACCTAATAAACACAACCCCATTGATATTAAATAACACCAAAATTATATCATTTGAAAAAAAAAATCTTCTAAAAGATGAGTTCACTTTGGCAAGATAAAAGGCAAACAACATTTAATTTCTAAGTTTAGTGACAGTTAACAATAATAATAATGCAAACTATCAAAAATTATAATAATTACGACTTTACACACTAGATAGATATAAATGATGTTTGAATACAAGTATAAATTGAAAGTTAGTTAAACTAAGTTCAATAGAATTGCGTGGCATCAAAATAGTGTTTTTGTGAATGTGTGTTGCTGTTTTTACTTTTATTTTAGTATCTTTTCTACACTATGATATGTTTATTTAATAACATTTTATAACATACTTAAGACCTTTTATTTCATATATATTACTAGAGTTTGGGGTTGCAGTTCACCTGAAAAAGAAAACCGCAGTTTTTCGATAAAATAAAAAAAAATCAAAACCACAAAAGCATCTACGGTCTATGGTTTTCTGAATAAAGTTTTTCTTTTAACTCCACCAAGCTTGAGTGAATGTGAAAACAGGTAAACACAATTTTATAATTGGTACTGTGGATCATAGATGCAAACAGATGGAAAGGTTGATGCCAGGGAATCGCTGGAATTGTCAGATTGTTTAGAATGTGTATTAAATTTTGTACGAAAAGTTCATCTATTCATATTATCTTTAATGAAATATGATTGGAAAATGTTGTGTTTGAAGAAAAAATAGCAACCAGATAAACTAAAACTATACCATTGTCACAACAAGATAAAATTCACAAAGCCATCTAATATGTACTGAAAGCTCTTGAGATATAAAATAGTACAAATCAATTACAAAGGTAAGAATTTACAATATCTAAAAAAAAGTGCCAAAGAACAAATAGACTATCATTTTATAAAGAATTTTCTACACTAAAACAAACATCATTATGCTGAAAGGATATTTTCATTGAGTAGTTGTTTTTTTTAACAGGCTTAGGTGATCAGGTGCTCATCTGATAAAACAGTAAATGCCCTTGTTTTTGTGAAAGGTTATTATCTGCAAGAATTGTTAATACTTAATCAACAACAAAAATAAAGATATTGTCCGATAGGGCCTATGATGATGATGATGATGATGATGATGGCCAATTTTCATCTAAAAAAAATTATTATTATTTTACTATTTAGTCCTATCAACTAGATAAGGGTGACCTGGCGGTCTAGGGGTAAGGTGTCAGACTTCTGTGCTGGTGGCCTGGGTTCAATCCTCGGTCCCGGCACAGATTAATCTGATTACCAAACCCTTCCTTCACCTTTGACAAGATATCTTGTGAATGTGGGGATTCCACGTTAAACTGTAGGTCCTCCATTTCATTCTCACAATCATCCTACCATTACACATTAGTGTAAGTGCGTATAACCCGAACGGGTAGTAAGACGCGGTGCTAATAATAATAATAACTAGATATGTTTTCCAGAACGTTGAAGCATGTGCAGCTCACCTGTAAATTATCTTCACCGCAACCTTAGCTCTACCTTTAATGTACTAACAAAGCTATATTATACATTAAGGTTGAGTTTTTAAAAACAATTTTAACTGGTATTTAACTTTGGGAATATGACCGCTTCTACTGTGATTATAATTTTTTTTACTTTGACAAGAACAATACATGTCAACACCTTAGCTAAGCCAGTAGTGCGTACGTCTATTGAGCTAAGGGTCCCAGGTTTGATACCTGGCATGGCCCAATATCATTGGTGAAATGTGGGTTTACCCTTTCACAGTGATGAATTAATGGCTGGGGTCTGGATGTTGTGCCTCCCCTAGTCTTTAGTTATATTATAAGGCATAAGGCCTAGCAAGCCAGTAGTGGAAAATATATGGCTTGAATAAAAAAAGTGACCCAGGGCACAAGTTGGACACAATAATGGATGTAAAGTAAGTAGAACAAGGACAATAAGGAATTCTAGTACTAGGAACGAAATTAAGAATTGTCACCACCCCCTTTGTCTAAGTCAAATTGTGTGGGCCTGGTTGATCTGTCATGATGTCTTTGGCCGAGGTATTTTAACCGGGCCGCTAGCATAGTTTCTAGCTAAGTTATTATTATTATTATTATTATTAGCACCGCGTCTTACTACCCGTTCAGGTTATACGCACTTACGCTAATGTGTAATGGTAGGGTGATTGTGAGATGAAATGGAGGACCTACAGTTTAACGTGGAATCCGAACCACGGTGGAGGGCCTGGCATTCCCCACATTCACAAGATGTCTTGTCAGAGGTGAAGGAAGGGTTTGGTAATCAGATAAATCTTTGCCGGGACCAAGGATTGAACCCCGGCCGCCAGCACAGAAGTCTGGCACCTTACCCCTAGACCGCCAGGTCACCTTCTAGCTAAGGAATGCTGACACCACCTTTTGGGTTAGCTCCTCTAGTTTGTTTATTGAATCATCAAAACAACCTTGTAACATTCGTTATGTCATCCGCCACTCATAATATACAATGTTTACATAAACATGTCTTCCAAGTGAGGCCTTGAGGTGAAAATATTTAATAATACAAAAATTGGAGTTTAAATGTTAAACAAAATATTGAACATTTATGGGAAAATAATAGGAGATCAAAAAAAGCAATGGCTTCCCAAAACTCTACATATCATTCATGTAGAAACAAATGCCTGACAAAAAAACAAAAACATGTTAGTTATTGAAATACAGCAGAATGACTAAGCTAAGAATATGATCTTGCTTTATTATTTTTATAGATAAAGGAAAATAGAATATATTTATTAACCTACACACACCTATATACATGATTCTATCCTCCGCATACAAATTGGGATTTAAAATAAAAACTTTCAAATCAAGTCATAAAACATATGTTTCACAATTATTTTGAATCTCTGGAATACTATGGGATAAAATAGAGAAGAGTTTTTCCTTAAAGTGATTAAGAGAAAAAATAAGTTCCCGTTAAAGTATGCAAATAAGATTGAATACTTACTGCTTCATAGCCAGATTGGTAAGTTGTGTCATCAGAGTGAATGTTTCCGACTTGTGCAGGAACATTGAAAAATGATGCTGAAACACAAACCAACACACCAGTAATGCACAGTATTTGATAATTTTAATCCACCTAAGAGCTGAGTAATTAGAAAATTTTCAAGCACAAAGGACCCCCATGAACAACTGCAGGAAACTACTATAAAAATTCTTCAAAATAAATCAATATGAACACCACTGAAAATATATTTATACAAACTGCATTAATAAACACAGTAAAAATATTCTCAACAAACAAATGATTTTTGAAAAGCAAACACACATTAACACACTCCAAACATACCAAAATAAAAAAACAACAACTAAATTTTTACCTACCCTTCTTTCTATAGTAGTCAAGACCTGTTCAGGCCAGTGTCGAAAAGATTATAACCTTTCTCCATCCTCCCCTTTTGTTCTACCTTGTTCTTATCCTTTATTTTTGTATAGACATTTATCTAAGCCTCTTAAAATTGAATTAACAATTAGAATTAAAATTATCCATCTATATCTCCCAACAGCATCATAGCTAAACCATAACACTTTTTTCTACTGAAACCTCCCTGACCAATCCGACAAAACAGAAGACACAAATAGTAACAAAAGAAAGCATTAACACCATCAGAGTGAGTTGTTTTTTCAATCATCTGAGGACAGACAACTGTAACTCAGCGCACACAGCTCACCTAATTGCGGAAGTTATAATTTGACGGTCATCCTCATGCCTTCATCGTATAAACCTGATAGAATTTCCAGAATAAATAACTAATATCCAAAATAAACAATAATAAATAAAACACACTAATAATATGTCCTAAGGGTACTTTTAAAATGTGAACTCATCAAGAAAAAGGCAAGAAATCGATTTAGGATGTTTATTAATATGTAACATATTTAAATATAAATATATATTTATATAAAGATAAACCATATATGATGGTATGAAGAAAAATTATGATATGCGTACAATGACAACATTTTGAAGATCAAATATTGGTATATTGGTTTTATATAAAATATCCTATCAAGGTTAATATATATCTCTCTTAACATTAGAAAGTTTACTTAGGACCATTAAACAAATTTAGTTTTTCATTAGTTCTCACGACATCTATTGGCCAACATAACATACTAAACCTCATAATAATAATAATGACTCAACTTACAAATAACTGAGAATATTTCAAGAAAATAAAATAAAATAATATATATATATATATATATATCATAAAAGTTTCAACCTGGTAGGATTCTAAACAAGACCGAAAGAAATCCAGGCTTTTATCATCAGTCATTGTCAATAAGAAAATAGCCTTAATTCATTTTTTCTTTCAAGAAGTCAATTTCCACAGTAAATATGGGACCGAAAGCTTTACTTTTCCTCCGAAGGAAGTTGTGTTATGGATTTTTATTACTCAAGAAAAATCTGTCGACCTTGGTTGGGTTTGAACCCACAAACATTTAAATTAATAATAACAACATCAAAAGTCACTGGGCTTATATCATTTCTGAGTCACTGTATTGGTACACGCAATGTATTTTAAGAATGTTTGTAATATGGTTTGTTCTCTTTCCATGTAAGACATGAAGATGATGATGAGCATCAAAACTAGTTGTCGATAAATCGTGCAGCAGGAAAAGCAGCAATTAATAAGGAACAAGGAACTTAAGACGGAAAAATTACTGATCTTCAAAAAATCATACAACTTTTTATTTTTATTTACAAATATTTTAGATTCATTCATTCCCCCACTTTCAATTAAAATATAGATCATTTCTTAGCATCATCCAACATTGATTGATCTTATAAAAATTGTAGTCTTGAAAGTTTACTTGACTTAAACATCTAATATTTTGAATGTGTTTATTTATTTATATATATATATATATTTTTAGATGTTTGTATTTCTAACAAGTCTTAAATATTCATTATAAATGGTTTTAAGAAATCATAATAATTGTAAATTTCACAATTTTATATCCAATTTATTTTGTCTTCCCAAAAATTATTATATAATTACTAATTATCATAAAATATTATTTTATAAAAGTTATGACTACTTTTTACCGCCTTTGTGGTCAAGTGGTCAGAGTTTTTGGATAAAGATTCAGAGTTCCCGGTTTTGATCCCTGGTGCTTTCAGATTTTTTTTTTAAGCAGTGGGTCCGGAGCAAGGTCAACTCAGCCTCTTGAGGACCAATTAGGAGGTAATTGAATAAATAAGTAGCAGCTCCTACCTATAAAATTTATAAGAGTGGCTAGAGGGCTCGTCTTGCTGACCACATGACACCCTCTATCTGCAAATGTTAGCACTATTGTTGCTAACGGCGGTGGCCACTCGGTTGGTATGGCTCGCTTTTGGGTTCATGCCCTAGAGTGTTTATTACTGTTTTTTTTTTACATTGAATACTCATCACATCATTATTTTTAATTATATCATATTCATTTTTATTCCATTAACTTTTCTAATCTAATTATATTTTCTAGAATATTCTTAACATGATGTTCATTACTAGAATGTTAGAAATAATACAAAAGATTTGAGTTTGAGATTTCTATTTGTCATAGGTGTGCAAGCTAAAGTTTTTAATTCGAGCCGATCTCAATCAAGGTTTTTATAAATATCCCAAGTATCAACTCGATCTCTAGTTTGGGTTGAATAAATATATAATTTTAAAACTTAACTATGTTGAAAGAAACATATATGAATTAATATGGTTTTAATTTTTTTAAATGAAATAAGAAACCAATATTTAAAATAAAATATGTTTTAAACTTGTTTTTAAATAGTTAAAAAAGCAAGCCCTAATAAATATAGAATTAACTTTTAAATATACTGTAGTAGTAACAGAAACTCTAGTTTTAATAAAGTTCAACATATCTAGATTACAGCCGTTAACTTGGTCCTGACCTATCAGAGAGAGAAGTCTGTTGGGTTATTCACTTATGCTGATAGTTTTATGGATAAGAAAGGTTATATTTAAAGGAATTGTAACCACATTTACATGCTGGAAGAGTGAAAAATCTATTTTAGAAAAAAATCCCTACTGAGATTCGAACCTTGATTTCTTTTTCATTGGCAGTCTAAGTCTACTGCGAGAGTAACGCCTTAAACCATGCGGCCACCAAAGACGTTTAAATGATACTGTATTGCACTAAGATTATTTGTGTTCAAACAGCCCTACATCCTATATCTTCTTTATCTACTCTTCATACGCTCCTCTCCAACAAGCAGTTAACTCAGTTGCTGATCTTGACATCCCAATGGCTATCCAAACAAAACACTCTTGGTTAGGTTCTTGTCAATCTATAACCTTCCCCCCCCCNCCCCCCCCCCCCCCATCTGTCCTCCTTCTAACTGTGCATTATTTCACAAAATAAATCCCATCGAGTAGAGAGAAGAGTAAAGCTTGAAATTGGAGCACATAAATCCGCCAATCCCAATCCAGAGTTTGAGTAGCTATTTAAATCTTGGTTATTTGAATACAGGTACTTTAATAGTTGCAGATATGCAGATACCGTGTATTTGAGAATAAGTGGATTCCACCCATATCTATTTTATATTTCTTTAAGTATGTTGGTTATTGATTTTACTGACATCTAATACAAGTGAAGGGTATTTGCATCTACGACCACCCTTGGAGAACGTACTGAATCATTCAGCCCTCAACTGATTGTGTAAAACAAGAAAAGTTAATTTTTTACATCAACCAAACTTGAACCAGATATACAGTAGCCCCGTGACTTCTTTGGTGCTGACTGACAGCTCACAGCTCACTTATGACAGTCAACATTTAGGTATATACCTCAATTTTGACTGTCAGAAGTGACAGCTGCTAAACACATGTTTTTGCAGATCATATGGTCGGCGTAGGGATACATAATTTTGTCTGGTAACTTTTCAAAGCTGTTATTCAGTACCAAAGAAGCCATGGGGCTACTGTAGATAGATGCACATCATATTAAGCGTGATTACGGTCTTAAATCATGAATTATGCTTTCCTTCACCCCTTGTTTGTGATTTTTGAAATACCTACAAGGTTATCACAAAGTTAGTTGGTCTAATTCTTTGATTCCTGCAAACCCACACAATCACCTGTTTCTCCCTGGTGGCGATGCGTATGGAGTCTGGGAAGACAAGGCTGCTCGTCTTGTCCAGTTCCGTCACGTCGCTCCAGCGGACCACCAGCTTAGTCCCCCTGCCCAGGATGTAGGCGTAGAAGCACAGGTGATTCACGGAGAGATAGAGCCACCCCTGCCTCGGCATCCGGCCCTTCCAGTAGCTGTACCGACAAACGTCACGCTGAGATTATTGCACAGAATGTATCTTCAAGTTAATATTATCATCATCTTCAGTCAAACACCTTAGTCCAGTCAGTAGCGCCTTTGCCTACCAGTTAAAAGAGTCTTGGGCTCAATTCTTTGGTGAAGATGGGGCTTCCCCTTTCACAGAGATGAACTAATAGCCAGGTAACTAGATGTATATGTCCTAGAATTAAATTAGTTTTTAGGTCATGTGCCAATATAATCAGTCAGTTCAAAAAGTGCACATTAAATACCTCAAATTATATTTTATATTTTAATTTGTTTAGTCATGGCGAACCATTCCCCAGTGTACCCTACCGAGATTCAAAACTTGGCATCTCCGTCAGAGGCAATATAAACTGTTACAAGCTTGAAACTTTGGATTGTGTGATCACTTGTGTGAGTTTTTAGGTTTGTAAATATCCCCTGATCCTCCTATTCTCACCCTCTTTTAATGTATTCTAACTGAAAAAATAACAATGGTCTAGAATTACATTTTTAAATATTTTAAAGTGATTTGTCTAGGGGTAAGGTGTCAGACTTCTGTGCTGGCAGCCGAGATTCAATCCTCGGTCGCGGCAAAGATTTATCTGATTACCAAACCCTTCCTTCACCTCTGACCAGACATCTTGTGAATGTGGGGAATGCCAGGCCTCCACCATGGTTCGGATTCCACGTTAAACTGTAGGTCCTCCATTTCATCTCACAGTCACCCTACCAATACACATTAGCGTAAGTGCGTATAACCCGAACGGGTAGTAAGACGCGGTGCTAATAATAATAATAGTTAAGGTAGGCATGCTATCTCCAAGCTAAACAATGTGTACACAGACTCATTAGAAAAAATAATACAAGTTTGATCATTTATAAGAAATTATTTTTCTTTAATGAACTTAAAGTGAAGCAGATGGAAAGGAGAAAATGTAAAATGACATTAACACTCGGGCATTGTAGTAGCTTTTCACAATATTCTCCTTCATGTGAGATGTGTTATGTTTTAAGTAGGCATACAAACCAAACACTTTAAGGACAGCTGCATGAGCCAAAGCCCTGCTTTGGACCAAGTGCCAAACACTATATCAGTCCTTAATTATTGTGCCCAGCGGTTTTATCAACAATGTGAGATAAGATAAGTTTCACCAAGTCACAAACAATAACTATTCCCTTTAGAGTTTTAGATATCAGATGATAGCACAAAAACAAAGGTCATGTATTATTACAATTGATAGTAAATTGAAAAAAAATATTCCAAAGTTTTGAGAAATAAAGGACAAAACTTTGAAAAGTAGATATTACTTAACAGTTTGAAACCTCTTTCGAAATAAACTTCTTATTTATTTCAACAATTATACAACACCAAGTTCATAAACTTAGCCTACCTTAACATTTTCACACCCAACATTTTTGAGCATGTGATTTTTACCCAAAAAATGATGTATTTTATAAGCTTACCTTCTTACCCTGATTCTATATAACCTATAGTCTGATTTTCTTTTTATATGAAGCCCACTTCCAACCACCAACATTGATTGAAAGTCACTAAAATATGGCATTCTAGAGTATGTTTCATTTGATTTTTTTTATTTAAAAAGCTATCAAAAATTTCCAATAATACGTCACTATAAATTGCTGTATAAATCCTCTCGACACTATTAATTTAATATACTAAGAATATAAATAGAAAATTGTAATGTTTTTATTTATGCCATTGCAACATGAACTTCATGTTTTTAAATAACAAGCTTCTTATAATAATCAGACTATACATATAAACTTACCATCCCTATTATGTGGTCGTCATTGACAGGGGGCTCAGGGTGCAAATAGCCTGCTATGATTAGTTCGTCACAAAAATATCAACTAAAACCACCAGACAGATCAAATAAAACAACCACAGAGACCAACTAAAAACAATCAGAGAGAAATACCAACTGAAGACTATCTGACCAAATTTCTAACAAAAAACAATCTGGTGGCCATCAAGCATTCAAAGGATTTGAATGTTTGCCTACCTGCAGGAGTATTATTATTATTATCATTATTAGCACCGCGTCTTACTACCCGTTCAGGTTATACGCACTTACGCTAATGTGTAATGGTAGGGTGATTGTGAGATGAAATGGAGGACCTACAGTTTAACGTGGAATCCGAACCACGGTGGAGGCCTGGCATTCCCCACATTCACAAGATGTCTTGTCAGAGGTGAAGGAAGGGTTTGGTAATCAGATAAATCTGTGCCGGGACCGAGGATTGAACCCCGGCCGCCATCACAGAAGTCTGACACCTTACCCCTAGACCACCAGGTCGCCCCATGAGTAGTAATTAACAAGTTTAAACAATCAAGTGGCCACCAAGCATTCAAGGGACTTGCATGTTTGCCTACCTGCAGGAGTAGTAATTAACAAGTTTTTCATCTTGAGGCATGTTGAACAAGCGATGAAACTTGAAGGTAACAGTTCTAAAAGATTTAGTGTCTTCATCTGTAACATTAAAGTTCAACAGCAGTAGTAGTTCAATTTTTATAACATTAAATCTAGTTATAATTTTTACATCCATTACTGTTTCCAGCCTATGGCCTGGGTCAGTTTTTCATTCAAGCCATATATTTTCCACTACCGGCTTGCTAGGTCTGTCGTAACTTCATATGCCTCATAATATTTTAACTTAATACTAGGGCAGACACAACATCCAGTCTCCGACCATTAATTTATCACTATGAAAGAGTAAACCCAAATTTCACCAATGATACATTTTCGACCATTCCAGAAATCGAATCCGGGAACCTTAGTTCAATAGACAGAGATGCTATCGAATGCGCTAAGGGGTCGATATTAAAACTAAATATTACCTATCGAAAGCCCAAAGTCGCTAGGGTTGTTAAAAGTTTAAATTTAACAAAGCCTAGCGTAAAATAAAACATCTCAATTGTATTGACCTACTTTGGAATTTGAATAGACTTATGGCATCACTCTGCCCATAGACTAGACTATCGATGAATGGGAGATCAGGGTTTGAATCTCGGTTGAATGTACTGAGGGTGGTTTTTCATCAAATGGTTTTCACACTTTCCCTCCACACAAATGCAGGTACACTTCTTTTAAATTGAGCCATCATCCTCCCAACTATGTTGGATTTGTATAACCCGAACGAGTAATAGGATGTGTAGCTATAAAAATATATTGGTGATAAGACTATTTTTCCATTATTGTAGTTTATTTAATAGATACTCGTATATAATCTGCCGAGTAAATATATATACACTTGGCTGAATAAAGATTCGTTGACAGATTATAGAGACACCATCACCTAACTCCCAGCATTGTCTCCGAACCCAAAACTGAACACTATAGACACGTGACCATCCCACCATTTGGAGCATTCTGTCATATACACAAAATAAAGGTTATTGGTGTACAGAGCGAAGGTTCAAGTAAAAGAAATTAAGTAATAATAATATTTAGCACCGCGTCTTACTACCGGTTCAGGTTATACGCTTTAAGTACTAATTACGCTAATGGATTAGGAATTAGGAAGGTTTAATTAGAGGAATTGAACCGGCATATGCGTGGAGGGAGGGTGGAAAACCATTTAGGAAAAACCACCCCCAGTTCACCCGACCGAGATTCGAGCCTCGATCTCCCCGTCATCAGCAGTCAAGCTCAACATGACAAGCACGTTAGCCAACTACGCCACCGAGGCGGGTGAGATTAAGTAACATAGAGTGAATCTGAAGCATCATTTATATGTATTATCTCAAGTGTTTAAAAAAATGTTGCTCTGTAGTTGAATAAATATATATCAAAGTTGACCTTTGAGAGTAAGATTCTACTAGTGGTCCCTTTGTAAACACCAATCCGTGCTGCACCAATGAATGTTAATAGCCCTGTCGTGAAGCCCCTATATGAATACAAATATATTCTTCCTGACAAGATTGAAGCCTCTTATTGGTATTTAGACTACATATGTGGGCATGATCGTTGAGGTAATGTACTTCAGACAATGTGCAGTACCTGTCAGACACATTGGCGTGAGATTTGCTGGAGTTGAATAATAAGTCCTTAAATTTTGTGAAAACACTTAAAAGACAATTCAAATTTCAACTTTGCACATTTAAATATTTACAACAATAGAAACACTAAAACAGTGCCTGCGTTTACCTTCTGCACCCTGGTTGTTTGGCACAATGTTCGCAATCACCGACTGAATCTTGCAACAGACAAACTCGGTCACCTCCTCTTCGCTGTCAAAGGAGTTCAGCGTCTCGCACAAGTTCCTCTCAATCCACTCCCAGTCCTTCTCGATCTCTGAATAGGTTAGCGAACAGGAGATCACTGAAACCGACATAACATACAATTATTATTATTTCTCTGATTACCAAACCCTTCCTTCCCCTCTGACAAGACATCTTGTGAATGTGGGGAATTCCAGGCCTCCACCGTGGTTCGGATTCCATCATTACACATTAGCGTAAGTGCGTATAACCCGAACGGGTAGTAAGACGCGGTGCTAATAATAATAATAATAATAATAATAAATTATTATTTCCTTTTTTTTTATCACTGCACCTCACTACTTGTTCAGGTTATATACAAAACTTAGTATAGATGGCATTATATGCCATATGTAAGTTGAGGCATAACATTTATTATATCACTTGGTCACAAAGAGTGAATTAAGCATTTGTTAAATTTAAAGCCCCTCCTGGAGCTGACAATAAATAACCTGGCCCCATATTGTGCAGTTCTAATTTTAACGTTTATTATAATATAATAATATTTAGCACCGCGTCTTACTACCCATTCGGGTTATACGCTTTAAGTACTAATTACTCTAATGGATTAGGAAATGGGAAGGTTGAATTACAGGAAGTGAACCCGCATTTGCGTGGAGGGAGAGTGGAAAACCATTTAGGAAAAACCACCCTCAGTTCACCCGACCGAGATTCGAACCTCGATCTCCCCGTCCTCAGCAGTAGAGCTTCAACACGACAAGCGCGTTAGCCAACTACGCCACCGAGGCGGGTTTTAACGTTTATTGAAACACTAATGTGCTATTGAATTTAAACACTTACAGTAATAAACTTCTGATGTAGGAGTTTGATGCAAGATCCTGTATGGAGGGGGTTTGGTGTCGAACACACTGTCTAAGGTCCCGACAAGAATCGAGGAGAGACCTTTAGACTTACCATACCCCTTTCTTCTCTGAAGAACAAAGTATAAGTTGGCCATTTCCGTGACCCTAAAAAATAGAAGAAACTGCTAGAATAGCATATTAGAGTGAGTTTAATTAAATTCATATTATGAAAAGTGATTAAAATATTTTGTTTGGATTTTTTACTGCTGAAAAATCATGAATAAATACACAAGTTCACAGAACTTTGTAATTCAACTAATTTACTGGTATGAGCACTAAATCCCCTGATAAGATGCTAGGACCAGATTTCAAATCAGATTACTGATCGTCCGAGTATTTATGTGTGCATCGACTAAACCATGTCCTACCATAACATGTAACAAAAACTTCCTCAATACACCTGATCGAAATTCCAACTCGAACCTCTTTGTCCCTGCCAATCTAGCCTATTCAAAGAGTGATACCTTAGACCATGCAACCACTGATGTGGTATTTGTGACTGATACATATGCGATGAAAACAAATTGTTTCAACAAACAAATATTATTATTATTATTATTATTATTATCACCGCGTCTTACTACCCGTTCGGGTTATACGCACTTACGCTAATGTGTAATGGTATCCTGGCATTCCCCACATTCACAAGATGTCTTGTCAGAGGTGAAGGAAGGGTTTGGTAATCAGATAAATCTGTGCCGGGACCGAGGCGTGAACCCCGGCCGCCAGCATAGAAGTCTGACACCTTACCCCTAGACCGCCAGGTCACCTAACAAACAAATAGCTTCCAAGTATGAACACAGTAATAGCTGTATAGATAGGTAGGTTACACTCACAGTAAACAACACTTAAATATTGTATTAAGATGAAAGCGAGTTGAAATGTACACATAGTTAAATAGGCCTATCACTTTCACTACCAGGATTGTGAATTTGGGTTAAATTGGCGTTTTTTTTTTGGGACTGTGCCAACCAAACTTAGAGATTTTATGAATTTAAGCAGATATTTGTAGAATTGATAGTTCTCATGAATACAGTAGCCCCATGGCTTCTTTGGTGCTGACTGACAGTTCACAGCTGACAATTGACAGCTTTAAAAAGTTACCAGACCAAATTACGTATNCCGACTGTGACCGAGATCTGTGTGGACCCCGAGAGCTCGCCGCGGCAACTTCAGGACTCTGGTAGGTCACTGGTGCAATCTGGTTCCGATTTCATCCGCTCCGGGGGTCGCCATAGACTGGTCGGGGGTATCCTGGTCAGCTCTACTAGGGGTGGTTTTACCTAAATGTTTCCCGCCTTCCCTTCCTCAATCATAATCCATCATTATGCGGATAGCATGAACGGTTCGACCTCGGTGGTCTTGGGGGTAAAGTGCTCTCCTCAAAAGCTGATGATTACAGGTTCAAATCCAGTTGGGGTTGATGGATTCTTCTTGAGCGATAACAATCCGTGGCATAGTTCTAACTATGGAGGGGAAGTAAAGCCATCAGTCCCATGTTGATTGTAGCAAGTAAAAGAACCTTACAAGGTATGTGAGAATACCTTTTCCTGCAAAATTGGTAGGCTTTTTCGTGTTCGCTTACAGTAATTCTCTCGTGCTGATATAAGCAGTTGGATCAGAAAGGGAACCTTAAATATCTCAAGTAAATAAAAATAAAAATAAATAATAAATAAAGCTATGAGATATGTGGTCTGTCTGAGCATACTTTTTTTTCGGCGAGTTTCAAGAGTGGTGTACTATACAAAATTCCTGTCTATAAAGATAGTTTTCAATGTTTGAATGTCTATCTATTATTATTGGAAATGATTATTTAGGTATGTTAGATACCTAAAAAAAAAGTCATTCCGGACTAGCCTAACAAAATGTGATTAGGGTGGTGTAATATCACCTCAAATTGAGGTAAAGATAAGCAATAAGATGCATTGACTTTAATAAGGTCTAAGCCTAAAAAAACTTTACTTTACATCCATTACTGTTTCCAGCCTGTTGTCTAGGTCAGTTTTGTATTCAAGCCATATATTTTCCACTACTGGCTTGCTAGGCCTGTCATAGCTTCATATGCCTTATAATATAACTTAAGACTAGATCAGGCACAACATCCAGTCCACAGCCGTTAATTCATCACTGTGAAATGGTAAGCCCACATTTCACCAATAATACAGTTTTTTGGTCTAACCGAAATTTTAAAAGTTGTGTTGAAAATTACACCTGTGAGTATATGGAATAGAGCCTGGAGTATATCACTTTATGTGCTAACGCTCTTTCTTACCACTTAACTACATACCTAAATAATTATTTTTAAAGTGATGGGCATGTGATATTTTCTTAATAAAGTTAATTTATCGAATATACATTTTAAATTAAATGTTTAATAGGCCTATCTAGATCAATAGGTTATTTTATGGTTCAAAAATCACACAATGACAAAATAAGTAAAAATAAATGTGATAAACTAGTACCCCACATAGCCTTCCATGCTACAAACAATTAAAGGTGTAGTATCAATTTGGCTAGACTTTTAGTTGTTTTTTTTCTGAAACTTTATCAGAGATGTATAATGCAGAAGGATGTGTTACCAACATGACGGAATGCTAGGAAGTTATTGTCCAATTAAAGAAACCAATAACTGTATATATATTATATAGCATGTATCGGAAAACTACCTTTATGTGTTTAATATGATTGTGAATGATGTTAGCAAGTATTTTTGTCACTAAAACAGTTTTGACAAAAGTGGGGTTATGAGATCCGTAAAACTTAAGTTACCCATATTTTAAATGTTAATAGTTTGACTAAAAGAAACTTAGTGTAAAATTATAAATAATTTATTGTTATAAACCTGTAGGTAAAGAACCATCATCACACCTTTAAAAATATAATAAGTTAAACAAGAAAAGTTTAATTTGTGCTGTGAGCGCATGTACAATTTTAGAGCAGTAACAAATATAAATCTACTTGCTAGGCACCTTCATATAGGGCCTAGATATTAAGTCATATTTGGGCTTAATCAAAAATCAATTAAAAGAAAACACAAATAGGTTACCAGCTTGGATTGGTAATACATAAAAAAAACTTGTTTAAGTGTGGAGGATACTCCAAATAAATCTTCAAAAGTATATTAATTGCCACTATTTTAATGAATGCCTAAGATTGACAGTCAGCTGAAAAATCTATGCCTACTATTGTAAAACCAGGTTAGAAATACTTGCCACAAAGCATTTGCTAATAAAACTTCTTGGGGCTTGACCCACATCTTGATGATTATTTTAAATAAGATTAATTAATATTCAACGTAAATACCACAGCAATTTGACTACACAATCTTTAAACAACATGATCAAAGCTCAATTTATAAACGACGAATTTCACCACAATTTGGCAATTGTACACAAGTATTGACACTTGTAATTGCAGACCAGAGATTGCAGACTGCAGCATAGAAAAGACAGTTTAATGCAATGTAAAGAAAATATTCTCTTTACATTGGTTTAATGGACTGCAGTACTTGTTTTTCAATTGTCTCTATTCTATAATTCTTTACTGATACCTATAGTCATGATATTGAACTATTGTTGCTAAACTTAACCGGAAGATAGCAGCACAAACTAAACAGTAAACACACAATTTGTCGTATTAAAAAACCTACAAAATATGGCGAATAATTGTCATGACTACCTAAAAAGGTCAGGTCACTTAATTATTGGAGCTACACATTAAAGCTAAGTTATCAATAGTAAAATAGAATAGTAAAAAATGAATGGAGTGGTAAAACAATCAAAAATTATTTTTGTGCATATGCATTGAAATAAATTTATTCATATTCGCTATAACAGCTAAACTAATATTACCGACCGAAACCAAGGCATTGGCGGGAAATAGCATTTTTAGTTTATAATAGTTCCACGAGAGAGCATTGTCTTAATAATTTGATTCGTGATCTTCCGTTATATCCCCGAGCAGGTTTTGTTCCAAATAAGGAAGTTTTCGTGCTAACGTAAAATGGCTGAAACTAGTAATACTGTAGTGATCAGTGCAACAACCTTTAACCATCAGAGGAGTAATTCCAGTCCTTCATCTAGTTCCGATGAAACGAAAGTGTCGAATGGTGATTACAATTAATATATTTTCTTGTTTTTTAAAATTAATTTACATACTTTTTAATAATACGTTCCAATTACATTGTGGCAGCAAGATGCATGGCATTTCTCATGAAAGAGTTGTTTTTTTCATTATTTATGTTATTTCTGTTAAGCTGTAGGTAACAGGAAATTAGATAAAATATTATTTGTATGTATATTTTTACTAAAACATTGTTAAGCAGCTAATATTGCCGCAATATTATTCAATATTGTATGCATGTTGTTGACAAAGTTTCAAAAGTTATAAAGACTTGCTAAAGTTTGTTATTGTTGAAGCAGATGCTAATAGATAGCGCACATGTTCATTTCCTTTGCAACAGGTGGGCGTGCATTATTCACTACTAAAAATACAGCTTAAAATAAAATTACAATTATTATTACATGTTTAATTTTGTTCAGGTTTTAAATAACATTGCATAGCTAAATATTATTTCAACATTAATTGTTGGCACTTATTGCTTTAATGTTATCGTTTTAAACGTAGGCCTAATAGGTTGGTCTCATTGATTTGTATCGCGGCTTATTTAAAAATGTTTTTTTTTATACTTGAGATTGCGTACGAGTGCCAGAAAACCAATGACGTAATACAGTTGACGTATATTTGTACAAGTGGAAGTTCTTGCTTGTCAGGTCCGTGAAATTGGCAGCACCACTAACAGGCACAAATTCTGAAACCTATACCAATATTTAGTGCTGAATTTGTGCCACAAGAATATCCTATCCCCATAATTTGTGCCGCCATAG
>CABFVX010003501.1:56744-84366 GCA_902151425.1 Timema shepardi | reverse complement strand
ATTACCCTCATACGTCATAATTACAGTTACCGAACATACCGTTACAATTTCTGACGTCACCGAATAGACCGGTCCCCATACTACTATAATCTCTAAAAATCCTGTAATTTTCTGATTAAGTGTTCATGGAATGAACATATACAACTTCCTGTACAGATATCTACTCAGGAAAATAAAAACCTAAAATTTGAGGTCTATTTGTAACAAACAGTTTTTACCTTACACATTACTCTCGTATATGCTATTTATAGGAAATTAATTCATATTATCATGGAAAGGGGATGGGAAAACTACATTTTGAAAACTACCTCCAAAACAAATGGCAAAGAAGCAATATTTGAATTTTCTGTCAAGGGTAATCCAACATAGAGTGAGTAAAACTTCTTAGACCACATAAACACCAAGGAGGATTAGAGTGTCTGCTAAAACATTAATCATAGCTTTGATATACTATTTTTAGTGTTTTTATGATAATAGTAATATCAATAAAATAATTTTCAAACACCTTAATCCAGTCGGTAGCAATTCTCCCTAGTCACTGTCCAACTTTCATAGGAATAAGCTTATATAAACGATGTAAAAGAAGATTTCTGGATAGCTCAGTTGCTAGAGCATGGGCGTACTAAGCCAAAGGTCCCGGGTTCGATTCCAGTCTCCAGCTGTCATTTTTTAATTACCAGAAAGCTATAAAAGCTACTAAATCGATTTTAATGTATTCATACATTTATTCATATGATATGTAGCTGTCAATTTTAATATATATCATCATTGCTTATAAAATAACACTAATGCAATATAGTAACAGGTTCCCAATACTGACAAAAATTAATAAGTTAGAATTTTCTAAAAGCCCCTTCCTATGAAAATTGTAAATAAGTTAATTGCCACAAAAATACATCTTAGGTTAAATTGAAATGTTTGATTCCATAGTGATTTCTAACTAAACGACCACGATATGGGTTTTGTTTATCTTCTAGAATTAAGCTAGTTTGTAATTCATGTACTGTTTTAGCCATTCATTTAAGGGACATTGAAGTTAAATAACACTAATAAATATACCATAAATTATTATTATTATTATTATTATTATTATTATTAGCACCGCGTCTTACTACCCGTTCGGGTTATACGCACTTATGCTAATGTGTAATGGTAGGATGATTGTGAGTTGAAATGAAGGACCTACAGTTTAACGTGGAATCCGAACCACGGTGGAGGCCTGGCATTTCCCATATTCACAAGAAGTCTTGTCAGAGGTGAAGGAAGGGTATGGTAATCAAATAAATCTTTGCCGGGACCTGGGATTGAACCCCAGCCGCCAGCACAGAAGTCTGACACCTTACCCCTAGACCACCAGGCCACCTACCATAAATTGACCAATATGTTATATATATAGAAGTTCCTTAATTAAATGATCAGAACCTACACACGTGTGATAGATAGTTTAAGCTAATGACTAGTGCATTCACTTAATAGTTTGACTGATTGGTTGCTTGATGTACGGCTAATAGGAGGATTATACCAACTCCAATCTTACAATAATTATTCATCATGCATATAATCTACCATCCCATCTCATCTGCGGAAGGGAAGTCAACCTTGGATAAATACCGATAACGCACCTGATTGACATTCCAAGGTTCTCATTAACGTATCGTTATTTTAAAGTTAAAGTTACATAATTATTATTCTAGTGTTTAAAAAACTCGAAGCCATCACGATACACTTAGCATAACGTTGACGTGACGTTCAGTGTTTCTTCCAGCCAATCATGTTGAAAGGAGTGTCGATACGGTTATCTAGTACTTCATTTGTTTGTTCATGGTATGCAGACGGCTTCGTTTATCTATTTTGTTTGCTTGCTTCATGTCCTCATTTTACTCTTTATTTTGTAGCTACGCTGAGCTTCTGTTCCAAGTTGTTGAACCCTAACCAGCCGATATTCATTTTAGTGAACACTTTGTTTTCAAACAGTTTAAAATTATTTAATGTGTTTTTATTAAACTTTTACTTTATGTTACTTGAATACTGATCACAAAATATTTTTATTTATGTTTTGAGAGCATTCAGTGACATTAAGAGACACTAATGGTTGACAACGGGCATGCACACAAAATTTAAAGTCGGAAAACCGAAGACACGAAACCCCTTGTTGTGACAATACCTCAATGGGAGGATTATGTGAAAATGTATTTGTAGTGGGGTGAGGTTGGGTGTCAGGTTAGAGACTCAATGGGGGTGTCTTAGGAGAGGTTTTAATGGAGAACTGGCATTCTTGCACGTCCATGAGCTTTCAAGCTTGTTAAGTCCAGAGAGCTAGTAATTTTAGGTTAAGTCAACAATAGAATAAATGTGCACCAGACAACAGGTTGACTCTCCTAGTCATCTAACCAAACGCTAATCCACGAGCGCCTCACTTTAATAAGACCGACTCAACTGAGAAGCATTCTTTACCAAATGGTCACTCATCCTTTCCGTAGTTAAATGTCCAAGGAGATTAGTTCTATTATTATTTATGCAACAGCAATCCTTGTGTTTATCTTATAATATGATTTTTCGTGGCGAAGGTATTAGACTAGCACTACAACTAGTCGATAATTCATCTGGGGTTCGAATAGTTACAGAGTTTATATAGATGGTTCTCCATACTGTGATTTCAAATGTGAAGGGATCGTAAACTTTGATAAAAATGGGGAGAATCGTGGCGAGTTAATATAGATAGGAGTGAAGATCACTGACTTTGACTGGATGAAGATGGAAAGGTAAATGTTGGGGTAGGTGAGTTCGGATGCTAGAGCAGTAAGGGGCGAAAATCACAAACATTAATTAGGTGGGTAGGTAAAGTTAGGTAATGGGTAAATTAGGTGATTTTTGACAGGGAAATGGGAGTGTCAGGGGTCAAAAGAATGAAGATAAATGACTTTGATAGAATGAATGAGTGCCAGAGAGAATGTATTATCAAAACTAAATATTCCCTACAATCCAATTATATTGTCCCAAGAATGGTCTTAAGAGGCTTATAGCTCTATTTAAGAAAATAACGTGACAAAAGGCCTAGCCTAAGAACAAACCTAGCGCACCAGTGCTCAATGTCACCATCATCACGATCATCCGCCTCCACATCTTCCTCCTCGTCCTGACCCTCGTCTTCCTCAGCCACGACGCCCGCCTCAGGGTCCTTCAGCTCGCGTAGTATTCTGGTCGCCCCCGGGTCGGGCGAGGGGCTCTCCTGGGCGAGGGTGTATTCCGCGCATTCCGTTAGTAGCTTCCGGACCTCCGGGGTAAGCGGCCTGGGGCGAGGTCTCGCCTGGATCAGCCTGCCGCTCCCCCTGGGGTTGATGGTGCACGTGACCAAGGGCGGAGGGGGGATGGAGTCGTTCTTGTTCTGCTGCTGACACGAGGAGTACGAGGGCGCCCTGCTGGGCCTCCTCTGGTACTGCGAGCAGGAGGGTGTCCTCTGCTTGTCGTAGAGGCAGTGGTGTTGCTGTTTCTGCGCGTTGCTGCGGTGGTTCCCCTGATGGCCGCAAGAGGAGCAGCACTTGTGTGAGTAGGCGAACTGGAAGGTCCCGGCCAATAGAGAGCCGAGGTTAGAGAGACACATCAGCATCAGAGGGACGCCGAACAGGGCGTAGAGCATCGTCACCACCTTGCCTGACTGCGTTTTAGGAGTTAGGTTACCGTAACCTGCGAGCACAGAACATGTTAAGAAATATAGTCAATAATTTGGTTCTGGCGTTTCACAACCCATTCGGGTTACACACTTTAAACAAGGTGAAATGGTTGGAAATGCAAGTTAAAGTCTTTTTTTTTGCAAGGTTTTTCAACAAAATATATCAAATATAGCTCTATTAGAGACAATAATTTAATTTTCTTCATATGGCGATACCAACCGTTCTTGAATGTCTGTCAAAGGAATCTTAGAATTTGATGAGAACATTTTCTATTTATTTCAAAATTTCAAGTTCTAGTATTCTTATGATTACATATTATATTAAGGAACTGTTGATATAACTATGTGTGGAAAATAATAATAATAATTATTATTAGCACCGCGTCTTACTACTCGTTCGGGTTATACGCACTTACGTTACTGTGTAATGGTAGGGTGATTGTGAGATGAAATGAAGGACCTACAGTTTAACGTGGGATTCCGAACCACGGTGGAGGCCTGGCATTCCCCACATTCACAAGTTGTGATTAATACACGTCTTGTCAGAGATGAAGGAAGAGTTTGGAAACTAGATAAATTTGTAGAGGGGCTGAGGATTGAGCCCCGGAAACTCTAACACAGATGTATGGCACCTTACCTCTAGATTGGCAGGTAACCTGTGAAAAATTAAACTTTATGTGAGCAGTATTTTATTTCTTTTGCAGAAATTTTTATTTTGCTATAATATTTGCATTTTTTAAGACTTTTCTCGCGTCGCCTTCCATACCCCCTTAATTACGCTAATGAAATAGAGGAAATGCATATACCTTTGAGTGGATGAAGAGTGGAAAACCATTTGAGGAAAAATAGCTCAAAATACACATAGTCAGGATTTAAAACCCTTCTCACTCTTACTGAAAATACTGTATAACAATAAAATGACGCATTATACTATGCAACCACAGGTGTGGATTAGGAATTTAGTCGTCCAGGGAAAACGTTTGAGATCTCAGTCAGATTAATTCTCCGATAAAAATCATTTCCAATGTATTAGCCAGTTGAATTTATATTATTTTTGACCCACAACGGTTGGCAATCTGATTAAATTTAAGGTTTATATATTCTGATTTGACAGTGATGGAGAAATCAGGGGTTGAATCCAGGACTACTATTCTGACGCTGATTTTACTTAATATTTGAACAACACTTTAAATTTTATACTCATAAATCCAACTACAATTGCAAAATTGAGTTTCAAATATTCTGTAGGGGTAGTAAGATATGGTGGTAGCAAACAAACTCATCAGTTCTATTTCCTATTTAAATTCTACCAATCTTAAACAATATAGTATTGATAATATAATATAGTTAACCCCGGTGATTTAGGGATAAAGTTCTCTCCTCAGGTTCAGATATTAGTGGGTTCAAACCCAGCTGGGATAGGTGGATTTTTATTGAGTGATAAAAGTCCGTAGCACAACTTCCTTCGGAGGATAAGTAAAGCCGCTGGTCCCATAACGATTGTGGTATGTAAAATAACCCTGAAAGTAATGTGAAAAATACATTTACCAGCAAAACTGTTAGAAGCTTTCACTCTCGCTCAAAGAAATTCTCGTAGGCTGATATGATCAGTCGATTAAGAAAGTGCACGTAAAATACCTCAAACAAATACATAATATAATATGATACAATTCAATATTAATATAGATGTGAATAACTTCTAAATAACCGTTCAGAATAGCCACATAGCATATTTAAAATGATTGAGTGGGATGAGTAGAGTAACATTTAGATTAAATGTACCCTCATTAGCACCAAGAATGAGACCCTTTTCAATGCTGTTTACTGGTATTTTAATCCCAGATTACTCACCACTGGCAGCCCAGCTAAGAGGAGCACCAAGGATGAGACCCTTTTCAGTGCTGTTTACTGGTATTTGAATCCCAGATTACTCACCACTGGCAGCCCAGCTAAGA
The DNA here is from genome assembly GCA_902151425.1 of Timema shepardi. NCBI lineage: Eukaryota > Metazoa > Arthropoda > Insecta > Phasmatodea > Timematidae > Timema > Timema shepardi. The sequence goes on along the minus strand of CABFVX010003501.1, from coordinate 78,741 downwards.
GGAGCACCAAGGATGAGACCCTTTTCAGTGCTGTTTACTGGTATTTTAATCCCAGATTACTCACCACTGGCAGCCCAGCTAAGAGGAGCACCAAGGATGAGACCCTTTTCAGTGCTGTTTACTGGTATTTGAATCCCAGATTACTCACCACTGGCAGCCCAGCTAAGAGGAGCACCAAGGATGAGACCCTTTTCAGTGCTGTTTACTGGTATTTGAATCCCAGATTACCCACCACCGGCAGCCCAGCTAAGAGGAGCCCGACTTTTTGTCCACCTGATAACAGAGTCGGGTTTGTAAAAAATAAATGTTGATATAGTTTGTGTGCTCATGTTGCCATAATCTCCCCCAAATCAGCTTCATTCCAATTTTCAAATAAAGGGAAAATATACAAGACGTACTTTCCCGTATTCATACGTAAAGTCATGTGATCTACAGATGTCACTTTTGATATATTATATATACATAAATATATATTATATATATTACCCTTATTTCATTCAAATGTGGGTACATTATATATATATATACCCTTATTTCATTCAAATGTGGGTACATTATATATATATATATATATTTATTAGTACCACGTCCTAGTACCAGTTTTGGTTATACGTCTATGAAAGGTTGAATTTAGAGGGAATGTACCCACATTTTAATGGAGGAAGAGTGGAAAACCATTTAGAAAAAAAACTACCCTTAGTACACTTGACTGGGATCTTAGGCAGTCCATTCTATTATGAGAGTAGCCCCTTAGACTATGTGGCCACCAAAGTAGCTGTTGAAAAAATTAAGTAATATTAATGATATTTTAAAATGATATCAATGTTGAGAAAAGAAAAATATGTTTTTTTATTTTCTAAACTCTCATTTCTAACTAATTGATAGTTGAAACTAAAAAGTCAGAAAAATATATTCTTAATATACCCGTATAGGATTTGAACACTGACCTCCATGTCACCAGCAATCTAGATTACATGAACCTAACATTTATTTCATTCACCCGCCGTTTAGTGTCTCCTCATACTTGACCCTTAGATTAATTAATTATTAATAACGATGGTGGTGACCTGGCGGTCTAGGGGTAAGGTGTCAGACTTCTGTGCTGGCAGCCGGGGTTCAATCCTCGGTCCCGGCATAGATTTATATAATTACCAGACCCTTCCTTCACCTCTGACAAGACATCTTGTGAATGTGGGGAATGCCAGGCCTCCACCGTGGTTCGGATTCCACGTTAAACTGTAGGTCCTCCATTTCATCTCACAATCACCCTACCATTACACATTAGCGTAAGTGCGTAAAACCCGAACGGGTAGTAAGACGCGGTGCTAATAATAATAATAATAATAATAATAATAATAACCATGTTGTTGAACGTGCTGATATAAAAAAACATGTCTCACTTTACTTATAGTCAAGTTTATTATTTATTTTTTACCAGTTTTGTCGGAAAAGGTATTTTCACATACCCTTCAGAGTTATTTTCCATTCCACAATTGACATGAAACCAACGGATTTATTTCCATTCCGAAATAAGTTGTGCTACGTATCTTTTAGCACTCAAGAAAAATCTGTCGATACAGGTTAAGTTTTAACCCACGACCATCTGGTAATAAGACCAGCACTTTACCCCAAGATGACCCAGGTCAACTGTAGTCAAGTTGAGGGAAGAATCAGTTAGTACTAATGTACAGTTGTCCAGGGGACGCCTGACTGTACTAATCGTACATCCTTTCCGTGGAGGTTCTTTCCATGTCCTGATGAGATGAGGTGATGGTGATAGTGAATATGAGGATGTGGAACCAATATAACCACTTAATCTAGCTTAAGCCTAACCAAACTCTGGTGTCCATAGGTGTAATTTCACTTTATGTAAAAATACCGAAGGTACCAGTCCGGAATTGAAGCCCAGGACCCCAAGGTTGGTAGCCAGGTACGCTCACAACTATACCACGGTTATATTAAATACTCGTAAATGGTACGGACTTTAACGATCTATTGTTTAAAAATGGGAATATTTACTCAAAACCAAGCATAGATTGCACTATATTATTATTATTATTATTATTAGCACCGCGTCTTACTACCCGTCCAGGTTATACGCACTTACGCTAATGTGTAATGGTAGGGTGGTTGTGAGATGAAATGGAGGACCTACAGTTTAACGTGGAATCCGAACCACGGTGGAAGCCTGGCACTCCCCAATTGCACTATACTTGCGTTAAACATTTTTTAGTCCGCTTTTATAAATTTTGTAATTTTATATTTAAAAAGTTGATGTTTATGTTTGTAAACTGTGTTTGGACCAATAAAAAATATCGATATTAGGTCCACATGGGTCAACATTTCATATTAAGATTTCTACTTCCGGTTCAAATTTTAAAATTTTATTAGGTGCTACACATATTCAGGTCATTACATTTCTATTAAATTCCTAACTTATAAATTTTGACCAATAAAAATGTAAATATTAACTATCGAGTCTAAAATGGAGATAGCTCATTGTTTTACAAACATTTCTCCTAAGAGATTGCTTTAAAATTTAAGTTGTATATCTTTACAACTAAAGGTCACAAAATTGTGTTAATATATTTGCCAATATCTCAGAAACTGTTAGTTTTATAAAAATATATTTCAAATAAAAGTGTTTTTAATTTTAATAGTACTACAATTTTGCAATGATAAGTTATTTCATATCTCAAATAGTTGCGAAGATACGAGCATTTCAGCTTCTGTAAAGTACCCTAAAATTAATTTTCGCTTGAAAATGAAAATATCCATTTTATTTAAAATCTAAATCAACTCCTAGATAAGAATTTTAATCAAAATTTTTATAGCTTATTTTGAGAAAATCGATTTTTCGCTTTTAGCCTTTTACTAAACTACTCTTAAATTTAGGGCCAAACAGACAGACAAACGTCATTGCAAACACAACTTTTTAGGGTTAGGGGGTTCATGAGACGTTGACATCTATCAATATTTCAGGTTAGATTTTTTTATGGTCGTGATAATTTACCTTTAGTGTTCGAAAAGTTTATATATATATATATATATATATATATGCGTAAGGATTGAAAGTTATTGGTTTTATAAAATTATGTTTCGAATAAAATATTTGTATTATAAATAGATGAACATATTTGCAATGATAAGTAATTTCATATCTCAAATAGCTTTTCAGAGATATGATAAAAAAATGAGAATTTTCGCATCAGACCGGAACCCTTAAAGTCATTTCGCCGAAGTATTGAAAGCAGCCGTTTTGTTTAGAATATGTATACATGTTTAGAAATTAAATTTAATAAAAACTATTTAAACCGATTTTTAATAAATAGTTTTTATCTCTTTTTGGCCTTCAGTAAGCTACCCTTAATTTTAGGGTTATATATCAAATTCCAAAATCCCTCGGGGAAGCCCAGTGAAAACCACAGATACTAAGTTTTAGCCCAATTGGTAAAATAATTTAGAATCTAGTCGGAGGTACAGACAGACGGAAATTTAAAAACCACTTTTTCGGATTCTGGGGGGTCATGAAACGTTCAAATTCGTCAAAATGTTGAGATCATTTTTTTGACGATCACAACACTTTATTTACCTGTAGGCTATTGATAAAGTAAAAATTAAAATTGTTCGATAATACAGTATTGGGCAAAAGTCGTAGCAGGTTATGAACGATGTAACACGAAGTGAGTAATGAAATAATATATTTCTAAATAGCAACAGTATTTAGACAAAGATATGCCATTTTCATTAAATTAACTTCAGATCTCATTTCTTGAATATTACGCCAGTTAGGTGTCCACTGTTACGCGGGACAAACTCCTGCAAGTGAATGATACGGTGCAGGGCATGAGATGACATTGTCAGGACTAAGGCGTGCCTGACGGCCAATCGTCAAGGACATCGGCTTAGCGCTTGTTGGGCCTCCTGCACACGCTGTGATGTCTTCTGACTCCATGAACGACCAGATTTCCCCCCCTTCCCCCACCTTACGGTCGTCCGGTGCTCAGGAATTTTGTCACGACGACCCAGTCCGAAATGGTATCGAAATATTCTATGCACAGTGATGGGAGACCAATTATTTTTAAAATAAATATCCAATGCGAATGCATGGTGTTCTACTGACCATGGCTCCATGATAATGAACGCGCATTCCTTCCCCACGCCTGGCAGATTCAGTATCTTAGGCATGCGCACACAGCAACGCCCATATCTTACGCATTCGCATACAGCATGTCAAATTAAATGACATATCTTTGTCTATATTAATAATAATAATATTTAGCACCGCGTCTTACTACCCGTTCGGGTTATACGCTTTAAGTACTAATTACGCTAATGGATTGGGAATTGGGAAGGTTAAATTAGAAGTAGTGAACCCGCATTTGCGTGGAGGTAGAGTGGAAAACCATTTAGGAAAAACAACCCCCAGTTCACCCGACCGAGATTCGAACCTCGATCTCCCCGTCCTCAGCAGTCGAGCTCAACACGACTCGCGTGTTAGCCAACTACGCCACCGAGGCGGATTTTGTCTATATTCTGTTACTATTTTGAAATATATTCTTTCATTACTCACTTCATGCTGCTTCGCTTATATCCTACTATGACTTTTGCACAACGCTGTACTTTTTATTGATTAGTAAGCACATATTAATTTTTTGCTAATAATCTGACATCATCCACTTACAGCCAATGTTTGCAGTAAATAGCCTTCTGCTAGATGTCATCAGGTTAATATACATAATCACCGGTTTTTATGTAGGCCTATAGTAACCAACAGTTCTGGTGAATGTGATACATGTTTCATGTTGTACTCAAATTATTCACATTTACATGTTGTAATGAATAATAACCAGCACCCTCTGGTTAGAGCGAAAAATCTCACGCTTTTGCGAGTTTGAACATGTCTGAGTCATACGTGGAGTTTGTTGTGCGTATCAATTAAGGTGCGACTTTTATTGAGTGCAGATGTGTGGTGTTATCTTGATATGTAATCTGTTCATTTAATTTAACCTAACCTATCATAGCATAACCTAACCTAGCCTAACCATAATCCTATTATACATTATCACTTCAGCCAAAGAGGTTTTGTTGTTATGTAAAATAACCAGTTAAAATAATAAATTGAATTTATTTAATTATATTAACCACTAATATCGGTTGCTTTGGAAAATAACCAGTCAGCTTGTATGAAATAGTTTATTTAACCACATTGGTCTAGGGGTAAGGTGTCGTCAGACTTCTATGTTGGCGTCCGGGGTTCAATACTCAGTCCCGGCACAGATTTATCTGATTACCAAACCCTTCCTTCACCTCTGACAATACATCTAGTGAATGTGGGGAATGCCAGGCCTCCACCGTGGTTCGGATTCCACGTTAAACTGTAGGACCTTCATTTCATCTCACATTCACCCTACCATTACACATTAGCGTAAGTAACCCGCCTCGGGTAGCGTAGTTGGCTAACGCGCTTGTCGTGTTGAGCTCGACTGCTGAGGACGGGGAGATCGAGGTTCGAATCTCGGTCGGGTGAACGGGGGGAGGGGGGGGGTCCTAAATGGTTTTCCACTCTCCCTTCACGCAAGTGCGGGTTCACTTCCTCTAATTAAACCTTCCCAATTCCTAATCCATTAGAGTAATTAGTACTTAGAGCGTATAGTCCGAACGGGTAGTAAGACGCGGTGCTAATAATAATAATATTTAACCACCTGATCTAAATTGGAAGGCGAGTTTGTGTAATATCGTATGTTGTGAGTTGCGAGTGACAAAACGAGCGTTGCGGGTTGCTTTTATTATTCTATAAACAAATAAACTAAGAGAGCTGACCACGAAAGCGTTGTTAGCATTCCTTAGTCAGAAACCAAGCCAGAGGGGTGGAGAGGGGGCTGGGGCTATAAAAGCTAGGAGAACCAACCATCATGGCTGACTAATCAACACCGAAGTATAGGGGTCCCTCTGCCTGATTCGGGACTACGTGGACGAAGACGCTGTTTCATCAGTACTTATCTTGAGGGCTGTCGCTCGAGCCCAGGGTACCAGGGTTGGGAACCTTGTAGTCAGACAGGCCATGGGGAATCCCTGGAGCCACCTAAACAATTACTTTTAGTTACAAATATATAGCTTGTACAAACTATATGAATTTTAGCTTAGTATTTCTTAGAACCGCACCCTAATACTTATTGAAGCTATACGCTATCAAATTTATGTAATAATACGTTTTTATAAAACAATTATCATTATTAAGAATGTATATTTAGTGTGTATGTATGGATCTATTACAAAAATTAAATTTTAAATATTTGAATACAACTTGGATGTCTAAAATCAAACTAAATTCAAGATACGGCCAAAGTGAACAATATCTACTATCACACCCCAACTTTTTTTTTACAATATTAAAACATGAATCAAACGTAGCAAGTAAAGATAATTGCATAATGATTTTTGGTAGGAGGAAAAAATCCCTACATGGAGTCAGCCCTCAAGCCGGCTATACTTGCCAACACATGTTGGTGAAGCAAGTGCCAACATTTGCGGATCAGCACAACGAACCCTATGGTTATCAATATCAGTTTTCTAGACCGGAGTCGCTACCTATTTACTCGAGTAACTCCTCATTTATCCTCACGAGGCTGAGTTTGGCCACGTTCCAAACTCACTTCTTCACAGAAGTATCTGGAAACGCCAGGGATTGAACCCGTGACCTCTAGATATATGGCCAGGAACTTTGCCTGACCACTAGACAACTATATATATATATATAAACTCTGTCATAAAAAAGTGCTGTACAGTGAGAAGAGGGAGACTTAATATGAATTAATCTAACTATTTTCAATATCAGCTTGACGGCAGACACGCAAAAATGCCCAATTCTATATTTTTAACGAGATGTTGTATTTAATGCTGATACCATACCATTACGTCACATTTGACAACGCCACGAAATATGTCACATACCAACGGAATACTACACCAGCCTGAATCTCTACCGAATTGACATTTTATCTAAATGCACGTGACATTTTTACTTTTTATTTTACGGAATACGCACATATAATAACTTATTTTTTTTATGTTTCCAGGATAATATTTCATGTGATTGAGTAGTATTTAAGGTTCACATCGACAATACACATGTGTTAATATGATATCACCTAGATATTTGAGATTAAAAACGTTAGAAGTGCTAAATAAATATTGCGCGTCTAAGCTACATCCCTCGTAGCCCAGTTTGTGGAACGATTAGCTAATACTAATGTACCGTCGCCCAGGGGACGCCCAGATTCGTACATACTTTCCGTGAGGGCTGTTTCCATGTCCCGATGAGATGAGGTGATGGTGATGGTGAGTATGAGGAAGCAGGTGAGTATGCGGGTGATGGTGAGTATGAGGAAGCGGGTGAGTATGCGGGTGATGGTGAGTATGAGGAAGCAGGTGAGTATGCGGGTGATGGTGAGTATGAGGAAGCAGGTGAGTATGCGGGTGATGGTGAGTATGAGGAAGCAGGTGAGTATGCGGGTGATGGTGAGTATGAGGAAGCAGGTGAGTATGCGGGTGATGGTGAGTATGAGGAAGCAGGTGAGTATGCGGGTGATGGTGAGTATGAGGAAGCAGGTGAGTATGCGGGTGATGGTGAGTATGAGGAAGCAGGTGAGTATGCGGGTGATGGTGAGTATGAGGAAGCAGGTGAGTATGCGGGTGATGGTGAGTATGAGGAAGCAGGTGAGTATGCGGGTGATGGTGAGTATGAGGAAGCAGGTGAGTATGCGGGTGATGGTGAGTATGAGGAAGCAGGTGAGTATGCGGGTGATGGTGAGTATGAGGAAGCAGGTGAGTATGCGGGTGATGGTGAGTATGAGGAAGCAGGTGAGTATGCGGGTGATGGTGAGTATGAGGAAGCAGGTGAGTATGCGGGTGATGGTGAGTATGAGGAAGCAGGTGAGTATGCGGGTGATGGTGAGTATGAGGAAGCAGGTGAGTATGCGGGTGATGGTGAGTATGAGGAAGCAGGTGAGTATGCGGGTGATGGTGAGTATGAGGAAGCAGGTGAGTATGCGGGTGATGGTGAGTATGAGGAAGCAGGTGAGTATGCGGGTGATGGTGAGTATGAGGAAGCAGGTGAGTATGCGGGTGATGGTGAGTATGAGGAAGCAGGTGAGTATGCGGGTGATGGTGAGTATGAGGAAGCAGGTGAGTATGCGGGTGATGGTGAGTATGAGGAAGCAGGTGAGTATGCGGGTGATGGTGAGTATGAGGAAGCAGGTGAGTATGCGGGTGATGGTGAGTATGAGGAAGCAGGTGAGTATGCGGGTGATGGTGAGTATGAGGAAGCAGGTGAGTATGCGGGTGATGGTGAGTATGAGGAAGCAGGTGAGTATGTGGGTGATGGTGAGTATGATGGTGTGAAACCAGTGCAAACACTTAAACCTAGCTTAAGCATTACTAACCAAACCCTGGTGACCTTTGGGTAAATTCCCTTTCAGGAAGAATACCCAAGATACCAGACGGGAATCAAACTCGGGATCCCTAGACTCGTAGCCAGGTGCACTAACCACCACAACACAGGGCCGATTTCTTCAGAAAGTGCAAGAAAGTTATTAATATTAATAATATAATAATACTCTTAAATCTAGTTTATTTTTTAGCAGAAAAACATTATTCTGAACCTACATCGGTTGGCACGTGGACTATATTTCCAGATCGTCTTGTTTTCTGGTGATGAGAAGGTCAGGGTTCAAATCCAGGCTGTTTTTGATAGGGTGATATTTTCCTTAAACAATTTCTCACTCCCCTTTACATAAACTCGTGTAAATTTCCTCTTAATTTTACCTTCCTCATCCCTTCTCTATGACTGTCAGTATGTAGAAATACCGGAAGGGTGTTCAGATGCGATGAATGAATATATTATTATTTTTGTAACAAACACACACTGTAATATCGTAGATAGTTGTTCTTTAAACTCTGCCCTTTTCTGAGTTTTTTATAATAAATTACAGCATAGTTCTCCGAGGTTAATAGGACCTAAATAGCCTCAGGTAACAAATTATTAGGATAATACGGAGCAATATTTAGATACAATACAAACTAGTTAAAACTTTATACATTCATAATTGGCGATACAAATTAAAAATTTGCACTATACTAAATTTGGAAGAATTAATATTTAAAAATAAATAATATTACATAATCATTCAATATTTCTTATATAGTATCCGTGACTTGTTTAAAAAAAATCATTTAGCTTCCTCTTGGTAGGTTTTCCTAAAATATAAAACCCAGCTCATCATATTTTAAATTACAATAAATAGTTTTATTACATATATTTCAAGCAAAATTGCCCAAACAATATATTTTAAAAATTATCAAATTTTCAAAAATCGGTTGATTGAAAGTAATTCTTTTATTTATGCTTGTATTTTGAACTAAGTCATGAAGGCGATTTTCGAAAGATTTAAAATTTAATATAATTTACTAACATAAAATTAATTTATTTTAGAAAATCAGAAAATTTATAATTGTATACAAATGCCAATTTTGAACGAAATTATTTAGTTATTTTACATAAATTTAATTTTTTTCAAACATAAGAAATTATTAAATAGCTATTACATTATTTGTTAATAAAAAATAGTTTTATCATTTATAACGTAAAAACATAACAAATACTCACTTTTAATCGAATTGGTAAAATTATTTTAAAAATAAATCATTAATAAAACTACGGTTAAATAAATTTTTACATAAAAATAAGTAATTTTATAGTTGTATTTATTATTATTCCCCAAATATCCATTTTAAATAAAATCATTCAAGTCATTTTAGAAAAAAAAAAAAATTTTCAAAAATCATTCACCAGTTAACCACCCTTAAACAAGATTTTACCTCCACCCCCTCAAAAAATAGGTTAGAATATTATTTGGGAGGTAAGACCCTCCAAAGATATATATTTCAAACAAAATAACTAGGAACATTTTCAAACAAATTTGGAAATTAAAAAAAAAATCCCTCTTCAAATACTTCCTTTAATGGGAGGGCTAAGGTAAATACATGCCAAGGGACAGACAGACAGAAACACATAGATATTGACAAAAAGAATTGTAAAATCAAATCTTTAAGGTTCAGGGCAAATAAAACGGAAATTATTATTATTAGCACCGCGTCTTACTACCCATTCGGGTTGTACGCACTTACTCTAATTTGTAATGGGAGGGTGATTGTGAGATGAAATGAAGGACCTACAGTTTAACGTAGAATCCGAACCACGGTGGAGGCCTGGCATTCCTCACATTCACAATATGTCTTGTCAGAGGTGAAGGAAGGGCTTGGTAATCAGATAAATGTGTGCCGAGACCGAGGATTGAACCCCGGCTGCCAGCATAGAAGTCTGACACCTTACCCCTAGACCACCAGGTCACCCCTAATAATAAAACGTAAGGATTTATCATAATTTTGAGGTCAACAGCTTTCACGATCCCAACAATTTATCTATAAGTTGGGACTATATTATAAAATAAAAATCACGATGAATCAATAAGCTCCAACAATAACACTGAATGGCAGATATCTGAATTTAATAAGTCGAGTGGAGGACAGTAATATTTACTGCGACACAGTACAGGGGAAACCATGATTAACTCCAATACTCATGCCAGACGGTTGAACCAGTTTATGAGGATCATTCCATAGACGATTATCACGAGACATAGATTGTGCTACCACTTCGGATAATACAGAACCACGGATAGTCGCGATTCTACTTTACCTCTGTTCTCTAATGTTGACAATATACAGTACCTCAAAACGATGCACTGTTCAAGGCCAGCCAAATGTTAAGGGTGAAATATCAAAATGACAGTAAGTGCTGATTAAATCACCTGCGTTTGTACAAGAAAAACAAACAAATGTTCTCCCAGTTTTTAAAATGACAAATTTTAAGTATATAAAACCTGTAATTACATATAATTTAAATTTATTTTTAGGTTAGGGAGGTCAATGCAGGGCGGGGGTTTGTGAAGGGATCAACGACCTTTCGGTCTCGTGACAATTTTCAGGTGATAACGTCAGAAAACTAATTTTTCATTAATAGCTGATTAGTGGGTCTTAGACACACAAATACATTAAGAACTTTTAAATAATATTTTACTGTGACATAAATATTTGCCTTAATTGACCTTAACAGGTAATTTTATAAGGAAATTAAATGGTCTGATATGAATATATAATTATTATATATTATTTATCTATATTACATTTTTTCATACGATACACCCTATCTCAGTCAGTAGCGTGTCTGTTTATTGAGCTAAGGGTCCCGGGTTTGATTTCTGTCACGGTCGAAAAATGTATCATTTGGGGAATTTGGGTTTACTCTTTCACAGAGATAAATTAACGGTCGGGGACTGGATGTAGTGCCTGTCCTTGTCTTAAGTTAGATTATAAGGCATATGAAGCTACGACAGGTCTAGCAATCTGGTAGTGAAAAATATATGGCTTGCATAAAAAACTTACCCAGGACACAGGCGGGAAACAGTAATGTATTTAAACAATAATAATTTTTGGTAGTATTTGGGTAAGGTTGAATTTCAAGAATTTTATGGATGTATCGGCCTAAAAATAGTAAAAAAAATATGGAGAAATGACAGGTGATTGGTAGGATTTTATTTTATAAGTCGATAGAGGCCCAAAATGGCTGCCAACCCGTTCTAGAGATTACTTTATCGAATCCTCAAAACTTTAATATCCTTAAAGACTCAAGACCATGAGGATTCTAAGGCTACATCCCAGTTTTTTATTTTTTACGGACACTTCAAAGCATCTGTAGATCTGTTGAGGCCTGGGAGTGTACTTATACATTTCTTTTTATTAGAGCATTAGTGCTCCCGGCTTATTAAGAAACTTCACGAAGAACAAGTTCCGACCCAAGCTCGGACTCTAACTTAAGTTTATATCCGAGTTCGTTTACTTATCGTCTGAATTTCAAACACTCTGAAGACACGCCATTCGGCTGGCAGAGTTTAATACCTAGAAACGGACTTTCCAAAACTACCTGGTAGAGATACAGTTCGGGAATCATTCAAACGTGACATTGAACAATCATTAGAATCTACCTAGACCTGTACATACGCGTACTCAGCTGTCAGTCTCGTTTGATCTGGATAACTGGTGATTGGCAGTTCAAGTTTCGAGAATTGGCCAGATATAACAAGGGAACATTTTCTATGAATTTATATTTTACTTCCTTCACCTCTGACAAGACATCTTGTGAATGTGGGGAGTGCCGGGCCTCCACCATGGTTCGGATTCCACGTTAAACTTGTAGGTCCTCCATTTCATCTCACAATCACCCTACCATTACACATTAGCGTGTGTATAACCCGAACGGGTAGTAAGACGCGGTGCTGATAATAATAATATATTTTACTCATACCTATCCCATTAGTGTTAATATGTGGATACACCGGTCGGGTAGTTATACAAAAGTTTCTAAATCCAGATGGAATTAAATCAAGTGCGATTACCAGGATTCTAAAAAATGAAAACTATTTAAAGGAAGTTATTATAAATCATTATTAAAAAGTAAGATATCATAATATATTTAAATTATATATTAGTAAATATGGTGTTTTAGTTATGAGTGGTGAATAATTCTGAGCATGGGATTGACCTGGGTAGCTAGGTGGTAGAACAGTACATATCCTCTGGACTGGATCGTCCCAGTTATGTAAACGTCTGACCAGCAGTGAATAAAAAACGCATTTTTTCATGTATTTACTATGCTAAATGTCGAACTCGATATTCTTGAAGTAAAGTGTTTGGATCAGTACTCGATGTTCTTGGGTTCAAACCCAGCTGGGGTCAACGGATTTTTCTTGAGCGATATAAATCCATAGCACAACTTCATTCAGAGTGTAAGCAAGGCTGTCGGTCCCATGTAAGCTAGCCCTGACAACTATGGGAAAATACCGTTCCCAGAAAATTTGGAAGGGTATTTCGCTCTCGCTGATAAAAATTCTCAGATGGTCAGAAAGTGCACGTTAAATAACTTAAATAAATGAAATACTACGTTAATTTAAATTGGTATAAAAATGAAACTTATACATGGAAATCGAACCTGGGACCCTTGATTTAAATATGTGCAAAAACAGGTGCAAAATACAATTAAAAACCACCCACCTCGGTGACGTAGTTGGCTAACGCGCTAGCCGTGTTGAGCTCGACTGCTGAGGACGGGGAGATAGAGGCTCGAATCTCGGTTGGGTGAACTGGGGGTGATTTTTCCTAAACTGTTTTCTACTCTCCCTCCACGCAAATGCGGGTTCACTTCCTCTAATTCAACCTTCCCAATTCCTAGTATATTAGCGTAATTAGTACTTAAAGCGTATAACCCAAACGGGTAGTAAGACGCGGTACTAAATAATAATAATACTAATTAAAGGTGACCTGGCGGTCTAGGGGTAAGGTGTCAGACTTCTGTGCTGGCGGTTGGGGTTCAATCCCCGGTCCCGGCACAGATTTATCTGATTACCAAACCCTTCCTTCACCTCTGACAAGACATATTGTGAATGTGGGTAATGCCAGGCCTCCACCGTGGTTCGGATTCCACGTTAAACTGTAGGTCCTCCATTTCATCTCACAATCACCCTACCATTACACATTAGCGTAAGTGCGTACAACCCGAACAAGTAGTAAGACGCGGTAATAATAATAATAATAATAATAATAATACAAAATCCTAGAGGCTACTTTAAAATATGACTTGGTGAACGAAATCTACATTCACCTTGAGCTTGGAGTGGTGTACAGGACAACTCACGAGGTCTCTGAAACAGTGGTGTACCTAGACACTTTCTTTGGAGTGTGGGGGGAGGGGGGATGTATGGACAATCGAGCTTGTATCTTGAGTTTAAATTAGGATAAAAGGGAGAGTAGGTTTCACCGCTCCATAACAACTTGAAGTTAAGACTATAGTCCGCGACCTGGATATGCCTATTATCAAGGACCACTTCCGCGGACTGGCGCAGTCTTTCTACTCTAGACTTCCCGGTGCCACCAATCTTCTTATCCAGGTGCTTTGGAACTACGTCATCGACCCTGGAGGGTGCCATCGACGTCCCAAATCCCTGCTCGGATAAGCGAGATGTGACAACAGTGGTTTGGGAGGCTCTCAACCAGCCCCCCATAGAGTAGTGTCTCCGCACGTAACTCTAAAAACCCGTATTCGGTTTTTAAATTTCTTAACCCCTCCCCCCCAATGTTACCAATAATACGTAATATTTGTTTCTTTGTTTCAGAGCTTCGCGAAACGCGACAACCCGTTCCTAAATTTTTGCGAACTACACGGTGTGACCAATTGGTCGGTACGTGTTGGAACTTGCTCTCATGCTCCCCTTCAGGGAGCATTAGGGTATGCTATTTGAATTCGACTTCGACTTCGAATGTATGATTATTGAATACCTCTATATAATATTTCAATTTTTTTTATGGTAATGTAGGGAAACGATTTCAATAATTTAAATGATCTTAGTTTAGATATAAATGTATCAAAAATATTCTCCCAGTAATTTTTCAAATGTGACATTTTTGGATGTTCTAGAAGCAATTTGTATTGGTTTTTGTCTCAAGATTTTTTGAAAATTACATTTCCCTGGAAGCCACTTGGTAAGGTCCTAATCTGGACATTTTTTGAATCTACAAGATATTTGGAATGATACTCTCCCAGATTTCTTTTCTTTTTTGAAAATTGGATGCTTCTAAAAGTTATTGGAGGATTCCTTTGTTGGCAAATATTTCAAAATTAATGTAAGATTTTCATGGTGGAGGTGGAGACTGCTTTATTTGCTTTGATTTCCCCCCATAACTGGATGCACCACTGCTCCGAAGATACAAAAAGAGACATCCAGCCCGAGCTGTGAAGGGGTTTATATTTTGTTACCACAGAGTGTACAGGGCTGAAGCCTCTTAAGAGATCGTTAATCGGACACCCTGAGGAGATAATCATATTTTAGTTATTTCAAGGGTGACTTCCAGAGTTCAATTCCCTCTGTTACTTGCGACTGAGTGGTTCCGTTTGGGCAAACTACACTTCAACCGTGGGTTATTTGAGTAACAGGAGTTAGCCGGATGTTTCAGCGTTTCATTGGAACACGAGTTTGAAGAGAAGGACAAGCAGATTATTGTGGAGGAAGAGAACAAATCAGTTATAAGTTCTGTATACTGTGTCTCAGTGGTATAACACATTGGTATTTAACTCTCTTTTTTTCCTCCATGTTCCCACAGATATAATTTATCTTCTACTTTGTACCCCCAAAGTTGTTAGTGCCAAATGCAAGTTATACATGTTCTATCATCTACATCTAAAATAAATATAATACACTAGATCAAAAATAGTGCACAAATATTAAGTTTTAAATGAGAATATATACATGTATATAATAATATTTGTTGAAAATTTATATACATGTATAATGTATATATTAGGTATTAAATGAGAATATATATGTACTAAATTTTAAATGATGTATTTAATTGTATAGGTACTTATAATTATATATCTATATGACAGGTGACCTGGTGGTTTAGGGATAAGGTGTTGGACTTCTGTGCTGGGGTCCGGGGTTCAATCCTCAGACCCGACACAGATTTATCTGATCACCAAACCCTTCTTACACCTCTGACAAGACATGTTTTAATCACAACTTGTGAATGTGTGGAATTCCAGGCCTCCACCATGGTTCGGATTCCACGTTAAACTGTAGGTCCTCCATTTCATCTCACAATCACCCTACCATTAGACATTAGCGTAGGTGCGTTTAACCTGAATGGGTAGTATGACGAGTTGCTAATAATATATACATCTATATGTATCTATTTACCGATATCATATATATATCTTAATATACACTGGTATTTATATGAGTATACTTTTAGTTGAAGCCGTTCTTCATACGGGTCAGGTGCATCAATTCATATCATATTAGGATGTTCACTATCCGGTTGCCATCATTTTTATAGTTTCTCCGTGTACAATCTTGAACTAGCTATGGAAATCACAAACTAATTCTGGCAATTAATAAACTAAAATCAATCTCAACAAAAAAAACATTTCTTAGTACACAAACTGAGTGTACAAACGAACGCAAACCATTGGAAACTCAATCTTTACCTAAGTATTATCAAAATAGAAGTTAATCGAGATAGTATACATGGTTACAGAAACATGTAAAAAAACGTACTGGATTTCACCAAAGAACATCAATTAAATGATATACTTTATTATAAAAACATGTAAAGTATTAAACATCAGGTTTTTCCACAGAGAATAATGGCCTCCAAGTAAAGCTATTTTTATGTGTATGTTACATAGGCGCTAACTCATAGGTATACTTCGACCTTTAGCTACGTATTTGCAATGCTATTGACTCGCCTTTAATTAAATCTCTAGTTTTTGTATTTATTGATTATTAGAAATTTTTATTCTGCCTTAAAAAAGTTAAAGTTTTCCACCATGTCGAGAAGATTAGGAATATTGAGATCCCCTTCATTTTCCCAGCATCTGATTTTTAATCAACAACTTTAAATCTTTTATTGCTATGCATTTTGGTCCTTTTACCATATTTATGTCAAGTTAATTATTCCCTTAACCCTTATTCTGATCCCACATTCCCATTTATACATTTTTAAAATTATCTTATAAGGGGGGTGCTAAGCTTCGAAACTTTGACTTGGCTTTGAAACAAACATCAACTTCGACTTTGTTTCTAAACAAATTTTGGCTTCGAAGCTTCACCAATAAAAATGTAGACAGCTAAAATACTCAATTTATGTTCAATTATAGCCATTTTGAGATATTTTGTTAATTGCAAATTATTATTAATATGGTAAAATCTGAAGTAATTGAATTGCATGTTGTAATAATAACCTGATTTTTCAGATTCACCTAAAATATTACAAACAATTGTGCAATAAACATTTTCAAAGTAATTTTAGTGCATTCATTTATAAAATAGTCAATATAATATAATTATTTTTCAAGAATAATACAACTAAAATAAAATATTTGAACCTCAATTCGGCTTCGAGAATATTTCATATATTCGATTCGAGCTCGCTTCGAATTTAAAAAGTGGATTTCGCATACCCCTATTATCTTATATTTTAGAGTTTTTTATGAGCCAAATTTCAACTTGAAGCCACATAGTGTTATATATGAATTAAAAACATTTTAAGATTTTCCATTTTCTGGGATTCAATTTTGAAATTCCGTGTTTTCAGACGTTATTATGTTATCCGGGAAAGTATATTTACTTGCATGACAACATTTAATGTTCCAGCCCCTCCAAAAGTGTGTTTTTTACACTAGCTTTAGAAATCTTGAGGGGACCTGCCATCTCCAGTTTCTGCTTCTTCATTTAGAAATTTCAAGACAAAAAAATCTTCCACCACTGTTAGAATAAATTTGTTCGTTTAGTTTTGGAAGTTTTAAGATCACAAGTTCAAAAGCCCCATTTAGAAATATAGAATATTTTAAATGTATTTTGTTATTTGAAATAATTTCTCTATTTTTATTACCAATTTAAATTTTCTACCTAAACTATTTTTTTAATATTTAACCTATTTACCACCCCTCTTTCACTTATTTCCCATAGGCCCCCCTTTAAAAATTTAAAACATTGACTTTTCTCATTATTTGAGGGTATCCCTTTACCTGCTTGCAATATTTGGGTTTTATATTACACAGGGAAATAGTTTTGTTTAATAGTTTTGTAATATCTTAAAGCCTCCTTTCTCCCAATTTGTCTAACTCCCACTTAGAAATGGATGTAAAATTTTAAGACTTTTTTTTTAATCGTAGTTGCACATATACTTCCTTGTTAAATTCAAAATATCAATAGCAGTTAAAAACTTATATAACCTTCTTTCCCCTTATTAAATGAAGTCCTAATTTAGAATTTTCAGATTCTTATAGATATTTTATATAATATCTTTAGCTGCCTGCCGAATTTCTGTTTTATACGATACTGATACGTAGTTATATCTATTAGTTTTATAAAATCTTAATCCAACCCCTTTTTCATCTTCCTTGAAAATATTTTAATTTTTAATTGATTGTCTGGATTTTTCTCTATAACAGTCAACCATTTTTTATATAAAATTTCTTAACTAATTATAAACCCACATTCTCATTTACTGGAGTTCAATTTAAAAATTCATATTTTCAGAATTTATTTTTATTTGGATTTTTCCCTCCCTCTATACCTGCCCAACGAATTACTTTGCTTTATGACACAGATAAATAGATTATGTATTAATTTTGGAAATATTACCCCCACCTCCTGACCATTTCTTCAATTCATACTTATAAATTTCCAGTTTTAAAATCGATTTGGTCATTTTTAGGGATATTTCAACCTGCTTGCCCCTTTAATTTCCTAGCAAATTTCAGTTTGATACCACACTGGAAAGTATTTGTTTTTGTTAGTTTTAGGAATTTTAAACACTTATCCACCTGCCCCTGTTTTTATAACTACCATTTAGAAATATACATTTTAAGAATTATTTGGTTATCTGGAGCTGTCTTTATTTATGACTGGCATTTTTTTTTACCACACCTAAATTTTTGTTTGTTTGGTTTGTTTATTTCCATAGGTTACATTTAAAAGTTATAAATTTTCAGACTTTTATATAATTATTTTGAGTGGTTCCTTTTACACCCTGCCAAATGTCAATATTCTACCACACCACTAAGTAGTTATTTCTATTATTCTTAGAAGTTCCGAACACTCCCGTTTTTTCCCCGAACGAACTCCTAGGAATTAAAAATTTCAAGATTAATTAAGTTAATCGGAGTTTTCTCCCTAACTGCGTACCAAATTGAAATTTTCTACCTCTTTCGAAAGTGTTTTTGGCTTATAGACCTTCCCTCTCATTTCTCGGAGCTCCATTTAAATTTTGTTGTTGTTATATGAAGTGATCCCTTTTCCTTCCTGCCAAATTTTTACTATTTATCTTATTTAGCAAAGTTTTTCAACGATCGCAATATTACCACCCCATTTTACCCTCTTTGGGGTTGAATTTCGCAAAAACCTTTCTCATCAGAAGCCTATGACTTAAAAGGAACCTCCCTGTCAAACTTAAATAATTCAAGCCTAGGAAATCGGAAGAGACGGTAAAGAGTCAGTGAGTCAGGAATTATTTCTTTATATATATTAATAAATTATATATACATTTAGGAAATAAATTGCTGGCGATGTTTCTTATGACGTAATAGACATATAAAATAAAATATCACTTGTTAGTGGCACAAAAACCTAAGTAACATATTTTAGATTAAATTCTAGATATTTTCACTTAACTATTCATGATTTAATTTGGATTAATGATTCTAAATATAATATAAGGTTCCGATTCTATAAATTTAGGCCTCGACCCATTTCTGCTCTAAATCCATGCTTCCTAAAATTAGTATAGCCATGAACTAGTTATCAGAACGATAAGCCTTCGGGATCTATCTAACTTTAAAGGACACGAGAAGGGAAAAGGGATTTTTTTTTAACTTTTGTTTGGTACTTTTACCTTCTCTCTCTCTTACAGGTAGAGTAAGTATGGTGATCGTCAAAAAAATCGAACTCGAGATTTGTATGAATCTCGACGTTTCATGACGCCCTGAATCCGAAAATGTGGTTTTTGAATTTCCGTCTGTCTGTCTGTAGCTCCAACTAGAGTCTAAACTATTTTACCGATTGAGATAAAACTTGATATCTAGGGTTTTCATAGGGTTGCCCCGAGGGGTTTTTGGAATTGGATATCTACCCCTAAAATTAAGGGTAGTTTACTGAAAGGCAAAAAGAGAAAAAGTCGATTTTCTCAAAATCGGCTTTAATGATTTTGATTAAATATCATTTATAAACATTAATAAATATTTCAAACAAAATGGATACTCTCAATATTTTGGCAAAATGGCTTTAAGGGCTCCGGTCTGACGCGTAAATTAACATTTTTTAAAATATCTCTGAAACTATTTGAGATATGAAATTACTTAGCATAACAAATATGTATATATATTTATAATACAAATATTTTAATCGAAACATATTTTTATAAACTTTATAACTTTCAATCTATACGCAATTATATATATATTTTTTAACTTTTTGGACATTAAAGTTAAGTATTGCAAGCGTAAAAAAAATCTAACCTGAAATGTTGATGGATGTCGACGTCTTATGACCCCCCGAACTCTAAAAAATAGTATTTGCAATGCCGTCTTTCTGTGTGTTTATTAAAACTTAAAATTAAGAGTAGTTTTATAAGGGGCGAAAAGAGAAAAAATAGGTTTTCTCAAAATCTGCTCCAACGATTTTGATTAAAATTCGTTTATAGGCGTCGATTAAGATTATAAATAAACTGGTAACTTTCATTTTCCCATGAAAATTATTTTTAGGGTACTTTACAGAAGCGTTAATTACCGTATCTCCACAACTATTTGAGATACTAAACAACTTATCATTGCAAAATTGTAGGACTACTAGAAATAAAAAACTTTTATTTGACATATATTTTTATAGAAGCAACAGTTTCTGAGATATTTGCAAGTATATTAATACAATTTTGTTAGCTTTATTTGTAAACATATACTACTTAAGTCTTAACGCAATAATTCTCCAACGCCATAGAGTAATTAAATATAAGTAAGTCTCTCAGAAAGTGTGTTATTCCTTAAACCTCTGTGGACAAAGATGCGCCTCTTTTCTCATTGATTCTATATCATTGTATATTATTTTATTCGTGTTTTTATGTGGAGTGGTGATGATACAATGTATACTATTCCGTTCAGAAATCTTACGAGTTTATAGAAAGAGAAAGTCTGTGCGGTGCGCCGTACCATTTATTTAATTTACTAATGAATATAGTTTCATTAAAAACAGATACATTTCTCTTGATTAGGCAAGTGCGAAAGTTAGGATTGTTATAGAGTTCTCTTTGTGAGCTCGCATACTCACGTCAATTTGAGTGATTTTCAGGCACAAAAAATCTGATAGTTACAGTTTGTTTAGTAATGGTTTCATTTTTTAAATCATAGTATATTCTCACTTTATTATTTTTGTCTGGTTTTACTTTACAAATACCTACGATAAAATCACGTAATACCAAGTCTATTTAGTTCAAAATTCGGGATAGTCAAAACAAAGTAATTTTCGGAAAGCGCTAGGGAAAAATTGACAAACTAAGGTGCCATTTATTTCTGATCAATAAGATACTAATGTGATATCAATATGTTTAGATTTCAAAAATTGTTGGTGAACGACCAATAAATGGCTCTTGACCCAGAGTTTTGGAACCAGTGCCCTAAATGCTATCTTTCTCGTCCCTACCCTATCATCGTGATAATATTTAAGCCCAGGCGAGTGGTATGACGTGGTGTAACCACCCTCGAACCTTTGGTAAGAGCACCCTTAATTGATTGCACAAGAGAATGAGAAAACAAATTGATAAATTAAGTATAGAAAACCACCCACAACACCCCTAATAGGAGTTTATATCTTTCTCGTTTCATTTATTTGGGGTATTTAACGTGCACTTTCTGAACCAACTGATTATATCAGCACACGAGAATTTCTATGAGCGAGAGCAAAAGAGCCTAACAATTTTTCAGGGAAAGGTATTTTCACATACCTTCAAGGGACTGGCGGTTTAACATCCCCCTCCGAAGGAAGTTGTGCTATGGATTTTTATCGCTCAAGAAAAACCCTAAAACCTTAGCTGGGATTGAACCCACGAATATCGGGTCCTGAGGCTAGCACTTTACCGTAATACTACCGAAGTTTACTCTTTTGATGTTTTTAAAAAAAAATAAAGTTTAATAAACGCGTTTTATAAATTGGATTAACACTTCAGTAGCCAGAACACGTGTCGGTTGGATGTCCACTTTAATCAGAAGACGCAAGGCACTAGCAAGTCAAGTGGGGGCTAAGGGCGTTAATAGGTCATGGGAAGGGGGGGG
>CABFVX010003501.1:13530-28103 GCA_902151425.1 Timema shepardi | reverse complement strand
GCCCCCCCCCCCCGGACGTCCTCTCGCGGTTGCTTGTGGTGAATCTCAGGTGGGTCCAGCCCGGCCTCCCTAGAAACACATCCTGTTGCTCCAGTATACAAACACAGTCATTAATCAGGACAGCCTGGCCGGGTAATTGCTCGTCTCGGGGTAACAACTACTAACCTCCCGTATGAGGAAACCACGGGCCTGTTTGCCTACCTCGGCTACCAACTGGTATATTGCGTCATTCTCGCATTGTTACTGTGGAGTAGGAGGAAGAAATGTTACTTCTGGTTGGGTGCATCTATATTCAAGCAAACGTCCTCTGAACTAACTATTTTATTACTAGAACCACTTCTTATTAACCGTTCGGTTTGGACGCACTTACGCTAATATGTAACGTTAGGGTGATTGTGAGATGAAATGGAGGGCCTACAGATTAACGTGGGATCCGAACCACGGTGGAGGCCTGGCATTCCTCACATTCACAAGTTGTGATTAATACATTTTTTTATTTACAAAGCTTAAAATAATTTCATTTTAAAATAAATATTATTTGAGATGTTTAATGTGGCCGCTTTGGTCAGAGAGAAGATATCTATAACTGTCAAGCCACACGGCTTTAAATACAATTCTATGTGTGGTTTTCTGGAACTATTAATCTATTTATTTCCTCTCGCTCTTCACCTACAACCATCTTTTGTCATGTCATTAAGAATAAGGTGAAGGAATACCAAGAAACTTTTTATCTCAAGATAGAGAGGAAAACTTACTGCTTTTATCCCATTTATTTGCACTTTTTATACCGACTGATTATATCAGCATACGACTTCAAAACTCCGAACGTGTAGTAAGACGTGGTGATAGTAAGAATAACTTATGAACTAACTTAAGATTAGAAGAGACACAACTTCCAGTCTCCAGTCGTTAATTCATCACTGTGAAAGGTTAAACACACATTTAACAATTGATAAATTTTTCGGCCATGAAAGGAATCGAACCTAAGAACATTAGTTAAATATACAGACACGCTACTGACTGAGATAAGTTGTCTTAATAGATTATTGCTAGTTTTCAAATATCTTAAGTTTTCATGGGTCTCTCAGAAAATCACAGTATCTGTCTGAGAAAGGATATATCTAAAGCGCTCTTTAGGAAATCACAGTCTCATAGCTCCGCAAATATGTTAAAGTTTTGAAAAATGAGCAAACTTACATTCTCACACATTCTTTCTATCAATAAAACTTAAAATATAGGGTTATTAAGGGAACGGAGCCTTTTTGAAGTCTTCCGACTAATTTTGCGTAAACTATAGTTTAAAATAACGCATCGTAAAATTAGATAATGCGTTAGAGCTGAACGTTTGCGTGATGATTTATCGCCTACCAAGACGGCCCACTTAACGTGCTTTCTCTGAACCAACCGATTATATCAGCACAAGACTTAGTTTCTAACTTAAATCTATATCCCACGAAAAACCCAGCCCCCGGCCGTTAATTACTCGCCGTTAAATGGGAAACCAACGTTTTACTGTGACATATTTTTTGCCATACCAAGAATTGAAACCGGACCCTCTAGCTCAGTAGGAAGACATGATATCATTAGAGCGAAGGTGTCGTACGAATAAGTTGTTTTATTTTACATTATAATCTAGAGGATGTATTGTAGCGTGAACTAATTTCTGCCTTCTAGATTGTGATGAATCTCAGCGATTTATGTCCCCCTAGACTCAAAAACGTGGGTCCTGTATCTCTACATGTCTATCCATTGGCTACAGTTCATATTGTTTAATGGATTTTGTTCAAATTTTATACTAAGCTCTTATATGGTAATACCTTAAGTCAATCTTTTGATTTTGATTCTAGCTCTCAAATAAGGGTAACTTTTGTTGGTTTTTGTAATTTTGTTCTAATTTTTCATTTAAAATATGAATTTGTTGAGTGTGTTACATAATAAATAATAATGTATATATTTTTTATATAAAAAAACTTGACTTTCCGGAAATTAATTTTTGAAAAATTTATTACCAACTATTTAATAATTATTCAATACTATATGAGAAACTAAGTATAATTGTATCGTAACATTTATTTTATTATTATTTTTATGGTCAATTCCAAGATTATTTTAGCACCACGTCTTACTATCCGTTCCTGTTATCTGTTATGTACTAACTACGTAATGGTATTAGGGATGAGGAAGGCTATATATATATATATATATATATGAAGTGTGCCCATATTTGCGTGAAGGGAAATTGGAAAACAATGTTGAATAAACCACACTTAGTACACCCGGCTGGGATTCGAGCCTCGATATCCCAGTCATCGGCAGTTTAGTCTACCACGAGAGTATTGAGTTATACCAAGCAGCCGCCAATGGGTTCCAATGTTGTTAAAAATACTTATCTAATAATTATAAGTGATTGGGGTTGAAGCCTTAATGAAATATACTCGCATCAGCATGGAGAGGGAATATTATGACCATCAAAGCTCTAAATCACACGTATAGAAATAACCTCAGCCAGTGCACCTAGATAGGAATCATCATCATCATCATCTTTAAAATAAGATGATCATTCGGAGGACCGTAGATACATTTTTATTTGCGTAAAATATATTTGGGATTGAATAAAATAAAAAAAATACTTAAACACAATATTTATTATCTTTTATTTTATTAATTTGAGTTATTTAACGTGCACTTTATGAACAAACACGAGAATTTCTATGAACAAGAGCGAAAGGACCTAAAAAAATTCCAGGGAAAGGTATTTTTTACATACCTTCCTGGTTTCTTCTACATGTCACATTCGACATGGGACCGACGGATTTACACCCCTTCGAAGGAAGTTGTGCTACGTAAATGTATCGCTCAATAAACTTCGTCCACCCCGGCTCGGTTTAAACCTACACATATTGAGTCCCACGGCAAGCATTTCACCCCAAGACAACTTGAGGTTTACACATTTTTTATTAACATAAATATTCAATATTAATTGAATGACTAGAACAAAAGAACTGTCAATTCATCAACTGCGAGGACATGCAATGTTTGGTTCACAGAAGTTATGTTCAGGAGAGGCCCGAGTTAGATTTTGCAACAGGGTGGGATTACTTTTTATCCCCCCCTCCTCCTATATAGCTGGTGGATAGAAGGAAAATATTAAAATAATCTCCAAATCTATCAACTCTAAAACTCACGTTGTCTGGGTGTGATAGGAAACTAACCTAAAGGAAACCTCCACAAATGGTAATCAAATTCCAAACGTCTCACCGCGAGATTGTACGAAAACGGTTAGGATTACAAAGGAAACTATTATAACATGTTTTGTGAAATATATTCTTTATTTTTTATCATAAAACACTTTGATTTATTGAATGATTTAAGAAATAATTGCGAAAAAACAGTTTCATGGCGCCATTTTTCAAGATGGTGGTTGCAAACTTTTATAGATTGACACTATATCCAATCTTATTCATTTTTTTTTTATCAATATGTCAACTTTCCATTGGTATGAAGCAGTGAACGATTGTTTTGCTTAGAAGTTCTACTACTAATTTCAGGATACGTTAGGTTAGGTAAGGTTAGGTTAGGTTAATGCTCTGTTTAGCGCCTCGGGCAGCCGCCCAGCTTGGCCGGCCCTTAAGCCGCCCCTGGTCATGCGTCTGGTTTGGGTTTTATAATTCTAGTCATGGATGTCACTGTCGTGAACAGAACTAGTTGTCGTTATTGACCGTTAGGAGTTAGTGTCACAACAGAGTACAAGCAGGAAATATATTTTGGTCAATATTAAATATAAAATAATAAATTAAGTTAGGTTAGTAGATAATATATTTTTTTATTTTGTCTTTAAAAATAATTCAATTGGCTTCAATAATCCAACAGTAAAAGTACAATATTTTACCACTTCAAAAAAAAAAGTGCATGTACTATTAAATTAGTACGGTTATCAACCCCAATAACCAGACCGAGATTCGAACCTTAAAACTCCTCATGTACCGTAAACGCGGGCTACTTGAGCCCTGGAGGTTAGCTTGAGCCCAAAACAGAAAAATGATGTTTGGTTCTCTGCGTACTTTCAACATCAGTATAACGACGTATTTCAGTGCTTTGCTGGTAGGCGGCAGCACTAGGTAGACCATAGTGTGAGTCTAGGAGGTTTGGGAAGTCGCCATTAGTGGCAGCACTGGTTATGCAGCCTACACATCTGTTTGTTGTTTATTTCACTCTGCAAACTTTCGTCTGTATAGATATCAGGAAAAGCCTAGAACTGGAGGTAAGTGCATACATTTCATATTTAGTTTATCATAAAAGCCAATTGAGGACTGTTCATGTCCTAAATAACTCATTAATTGTACAATATGTGGTTAAGTACAACTGGTACACATTATCTGCAAACTCGGGTTACTTGAGCCCATGGGCTCAAGTAACCCGTAACCATACTTCTTGCTGTTCAGTGTATAAATAGGTTTGGGCTCAAGTTGCCCACAACAATTATGTCACTATTTAAATGTTTAAGTTTTTGTTTATTATATTTTTATGTTTGGAAAATATACATTAAATTACATTTACAGATGATGGAGACTTCATATAATAGAGTTAAACATGTGCAAATGTACCTACTAGGTCCCTACCTACCTATTTTTGCTTGTCAAAATATGCTTTAAGGTTCCGTACTGGATATCCTAATTTTGTGGTTTTTTCTTTCAGGATTATCTGACGCAATGCCTTATAAATATAAAAGACTACCTGGAAACCGGAGATATGCTGACTTTACTCCCGAAACTAAAAAATCAACATCCATGTAAACCGGGGCACCCGAGAGTTTTTACATATGAAGAGGAGCTTGCGTTTGCTAGCCACCTAAACAAGTTGTGTGATTTTAGGTTTCCTTGTGACGAACTTGATTTTAGATTTGTCATAAAAGCTTACGTAGATCGACAGGGACGTACCATTGCTTTGTTTAAGAATAACTTGCCTGGTAGAGATTGGGTTAAGTCCTTCCTAGATAGGCATCCCATTCTTTCAGTTCGATTTGCAGCTAACATAAAACGAACAAGAGCGGCTGTCGATGAAAAGGTCATCACTGACTACATTCGAAATGTGGGAAAACTGCTCAAAGACACACCTCCTGAAAATGTCTACAATTACGACGAAACCAATATGAGAGATGATCCGGATAGGAAAAAAATAATTTGCCGAAGGGGTACTAAATACCCCGAGCGGATTATGAACACAACAAAATCCAGCATAAGTGTAATGTTTTGTGGCAATGCAGCCGGACAGTCCGTTCCACCTTATATTATATATAAGGCCGAAAATCTGTGGACAACTTGGACGGAAGGTGGCCCACCTGGGGCTAGATATAACCGCAGTAAGCATGGCTGGATCGATTTAGTAATTTTTGAGGAATGGTTTACCAGTCATCTGCTTCCAATTCTTACGAAACAAGAAGGGAAGAAGGTTGTAATTGGAGACAATCTTACTTCACACCTCAGCATCAATGTTATTCAGCTCTGTGAAGAAAACCATGTGCACTTTGTTTGTCTTCCCCCTAATTCGTCCAACCTCTCTCAACCACTGGATGTGGCGTATTTTAGGCCTCTCAAAATGAAGTGGAAGGATGTTCTTGACCGATGGAAGCAATCAGATGCAGCTAAAAGAATCGGTGTACTTCCAAAGGATCAGTTCCCAATGCTGTTGCGAACTGTTTTAGAAGAAATTGGTCCAAACATGAAAAGCAACCTAAAGGCAGGCTTCAAGAAAGCTGGATTAGTGCCAATAGAAGAAAATCAGAACATAAGCCGTTTGCCAAATCAAGACAAATATAAAGCAAATGCAGACTTGTCTATGATTGGGGATGCATTTCTTCAACGACTTCAGGAGAAGAGGAGCGAGTTTGTTACACCTCGCACTAATAAGAAGAAAAAACTCCAAGTGCGACCTGGACAGAGTGTAATTTTGTCTGATTTCTGCTCTACCAGTAATACCAGTACCTCCGTGGAAAACAGCAAACACCAGGAAAAAGGTACAAAAATGAAGGCGTCTTCAAAAACAACCAAGACCCCCATACGAAAAAGAAAACAAACATTGGAAGACTCCACATCAGAAGAAGATGACGCATTCAGTTTGAGATCAGGAGGTGACAGTGACATCAGCCTATACAATAGTGATGAGGGACATATAGAACACGTGTCTATGACTTTTTGCCAAGCCAAAGCCAAATCAGCACCAACACCGGCGCCTGTAACGAAAGATGACTTAGAAATAGGCAATTTTGTTCTGGTAAAATGGAATGGGAGGGAATATCCAGGAGACATCCTCGCTAAAGAAGCAGAAGGTGTTAGAGTCGACTGCATGGGACCTACACTAAAAGCTTGGAGGTGGCCCAAAAACAAGGATGTCTTGTTGTATAAATTTGAAGATGTGGTAATGAAAATAGAACCCCCAAAATTAATAAAAAGAGGTTTGTTTTCTTTAACTGGACTCTAAACATTGTTATATGCCTACCTAATTTTGTTTGTACAATATCTAAAAAGTGCTGTTCAAAATTAATGTTCAAAATTAATATTTGCCTTTAAAATAAACGTTTGGAAGTTCACTGGATGTTCAGAAATTATGTTATTCTAATAACCATCAACCTACTTGGACCCAAACTGCCTTCAAATGGTAGTATCCATGGGAATTACAGTCTGGGTTCAAGTAACCCAACATTAAGGTTAACTTGAGCCCAAATAAAACAAAAAAATAAAAATATTTACTACGTCACAAACAATGCGTATAGTACGTTAAAGTATCCATAATAAACTATAGTTTAATAATATAAGGTGAGTATGTCAAAGAAAAAATCTGTTGTGCCCATTTTAAAAAATAATGTTAAAAGTTTCAAAATCTGGGCTCAAGTGGCCCGCGTTTACGGTACTGTAATTTGATATATTGTGAATTTGAAGATTTAGACTGGGTGACCACTGGTAATGGCATTAAGGTATTACTAGGTTTTAATAGTTTAGTTGTAACTTCTTTATACACTTCATTAAACTTACAACGGTGTTCTATAGCAATAGAAAATAATTCAACCCTTACTTGAACACCCTTGAGATGTTAACACTTTGTAATACAGATACATGTACCGTCAAATAAGCAATATTAATGAGCTCTATGGTAAGATGTATTAATTATACATATCAACCTTTATATTCAGCAAACAACTTTTTTTTTGTAGAATTAAAGAGGTATAATATTTATTAGTGATTTTAACTAGCTATAAAAATATAAGAGTATAAATTAGGAAAATAATACAGTCGGAAATGAATGCTTTTACCCAGTCAGTAGTTTGCTGACACTTATCCTGCTTTTAAGGAATGTAAAACTCAGAAGATACCCAGCAATAATTTTACCGGTTGTTTTCTATGAGATGGAAACATGGTATTTACCTTACAAACCGATAATACATTTTGGACGTTGCAAAACACAGCACTTAGAATAATATTTGTTCCGATAATGGATGAAGATGTTGGAGAATGGAGTAACTAACACAATGACGAGATACATACCCTTGACTATTAACCAGACAATGTTAGGGTAATAAAATATACAGGTTATGATGGGAAGGGAATTTATGGCAAATGGAATATTATAGAACTATATTAAGGGTATTGAACGGTAAAACATATATGCAAATGGGAAGATAATATTAGAATGGTCTGGATAGAAATAGCTCAATATAGGAATAGGATGTAATGAAGTGGTCTGGATATAACTAACTAAATATAGAGATAGGAAGTAATGAGGTGGACAGGATAGATCTAGCTTTAGATAAGGTATAATTAGTTGGACTGGATAGAACATGCTCAAGATAAAGATAGGGCGTAATGAGGTGGACTGGCTATAACTAGCTCAATATAAGAATAGGGTGTAGTGAGGTGGACTGGATATAACTAACTAAATATAGATATAGGGAGTAATGAGGTGGACAGGATAGATCTAGCTTTAGATAAGGTATAATTAGTTGGACTGGATAGAACATGCTCAAGATAAAGATAGGGCGTAATGAGGTGGACTGGCTATAACTAGCTCAAGATATGGATAAATGGCGTAATTTTAGGAGTGAAGCAATTCATTCTCGAGTGTCTTATGTAAAAGAGTAAGTAAGTAAGAAATTTAAAGTTAATCCTTTATTTTGAATTTTTTTTTACTTCAACAAAAAATATATTTTACTATAAAAACTGTAAAACTATGGACCAAAGTTTTCCTTTGTTTTCCATCCCACTTTAAGCTTTCAAAAGAGGAACGAATGGTCTAGAAACTCACTTTGTGGATAGATACTCTTCCTTGACGGTTATTTCCACCTTAACTCATCCTTTTCAGGAAGGAATATTCAGCAACACGTATCGCATAAAATTTTATAGTAGAAACAATCAACACAGGAGGAAGTTTTTGCAGTAGACATTTTAATTGACCCATTTTTTAATAATATTCTTCCTTAACCCGAACATTCTCAATCTTTCCAGGGTGTCTAAGGAAGCTAGGAAAGGGAGGGGAAAAAAGGGCCCTCTCAAACCAACATTTATATGATGGACCCAGGACAAAAACCAAACAAGTCGCATTTAATACAAAACAAATAAATTTTTTTTTTTTCACCCCAGAGAATTTTAATAACCTTTTGAGTTTTATAAATATACTAATTGAGTTGATGATATAGTTATGAGTAAGGTACGATTTAAATGGAAATGTACACACATTTGGGTTGAGGAAGTGTGGGAAGATATTTAGGGAAAAAAACACCTAAGTACAGTTTTATTTCATAGCAAGAACGTTATTTGATAACTGGAAATTCGTGTTTCCATGATGGTGGGAGAATATTTAAACTGTATATATACATTCTTAGTCTATTTAGTTAATGATGTAAAGATAAATTATACAGTAATCCATAAGGTGGTATAACACGAATATTTTAATAAACTTTTAATTAATAAATCGAATGAATCATATTTATGTTACCGTTAATATAATAAGTTAGTTATTTTCCAAAGTAACCGATATTAGTTGTTAATTTGATTAAATACTTACAATTTGTTATTTTAACCGGTTATTTCACATAGCAAAAAAGCCTGTTTAAGTGAAGGGATATATATTGTAATAATTTGAAGACTAAATTATGATAGGTTAGGTAGGGCTAGGTTAGGTCAGGATAGGTTAGGTTAATTTAGGTTAAATGAAAAGATCCCATATTAAGATATCACCACACGTCCGAACTCAATATAAATAAGATGCACCTCAATTGATACGCACACTAGATTCAGACAGGTTCAAACTCTCACAAACGTGAAATTTATCGCTCTAGCCAGAGGGTGCTGGTTATTATACATAACAACATGTAAATGTGAGTAGTTTGAGTACAACATGAAACATTAACCATTATTATTTAGCACCGCGTCTTACTACCCGTTCAGGTTATACGCTTTAAGGCCTAATTACGTTAACTGATTGGGAATTGGGAAGGTTGAATTAGAGGAAGTGAACCCGCATTTGCGTGGATGGAGAGTGGAAAACCATTTAGGAAAAACCAACCCCAGTTCACCCGACCGAGATTCGAACCTCGATCTCCCCGTCCTCGGCGGTCGAGCTCAATATGACAAGAGCGTTAGCCAACTACGCCACCGACGTGAGTTTGGTTACTATAGGTCTACATAAATACCGGTGATTTATCGAATTAACAGTAAAATTTATACAATTCCT
Source organism: Timema shepardi (assembly GCA_902151425.1). NCBI lineage: Eukaryota > Metazoa > Arthropoda > Insecta > Phasmatodea > Timematidae > Timema > Timema shepardi. The sequence goes on along the minus strand of CABFVX010003501.1, from coordinate 18,380 downwards.
AATTTAAATGACTTTCAACCCACTTTTGTAGGAATCTGTTCTAACGCGCTTCTATCGCAAAAGGCTAGGATGACGACAACAGGGTGATCATGGTTCGATCTCGGTCGGGTGTACTCAGGGGTATTTTCCCCAGATATTTTCCAACTAACCCCACGCAAATAGTCTACGAGTATTTTTTTCTAAATCCAACCATACTCATGTCTAACCTATTAGTGTATTTAGTTACATAAGCTTACAACACAAATGGATAGTGAGACGTAAAAAAGTACTTTTGATCAATGTTGATGTTTGAATGTGGGCTTCCTATAAAATTAAGGGATTACAATACAATTGTATTCCAATACAGATCTACCACCACCGGCCATATAGTTCTAGTTCCAACACTAAAGATACGCCGTAGACCATGTGAATGCCGATGCGGGGTTTTTCCAGTCGTGTTTTTAGACCAGTAATGTAATTCTTTTTTAATGAAAGTTTCTTAGTTTTAAATTTTTATCATTATTATTATTTAGGATATTTAAAGTACACGTTCTAAACAGAATGATCATGTTAGCTCATGACTTACATACTACCATAATTCTATAAACAAGACATCCATTATGTTGACCGTTAATTTATCTCTATGGAAAGGGAAGCTATAGTTTCACAAATGATAATTTAAATTTTCAGCCATGCTAGAATAAGAATGGGACCTTTAGCTCAATAGGAAAGCGTGGAACCAAATAATCTAATAGAGATGGCAGTTTTACAATATTAAATATATACAATACATTATATATTCAGACGTAATTAAAAAAATATGACCCACATATTAGGTGTAGCTAGTTTTTTTAAAGAACTGTGTTTTACTACCCGTTTGGGTTATGAGCTTATCTAATAATTACTCTAATTAATTTAGGAATGAGGAGGATTATATTTGTAGGCAGTATACCCACATTTGCATGGAAAGAGAGTGGATAAACCATTTAAAAAAAACACCCTCAGTACACCCGATCTAGATTTAAACCTCGATCTCTCCATCATTGGCAGTATAGTCTACTGTGAGAGTTGCGCCTTAAACCATGCGGCCACCGAAGAGAGTATTTAAGTTTCTTTAAAAACAACTTTGACTTGGCTGGTTTTATTCCTTATCCTTCATAAATATCCCCCCTCCCCCTTTTATATCTCTACTTGAGTGGATTTGCTAGGAGGAAGAAATGGCTTGGAGAAAGGATCGAAGACTATGAGTAATGGGCGACCAAACGGCTTTCCAAGGAGAAGGGAGCTTTCCCAAGTCTTAAGTTCGGGTAAGCCCAATATTCTATCCCTACTCGAATAGCCCATCCTCTTGAAATAATAGTAATAAGTACAAAAAAATAACACTAGAGGGATTTCAGGAGATGAAAAGTGTCACATTCGATCAAGCGGATTATTTTTTGATTCCAAACCTATTAATTTATATTTTTTTAGCGCCGCGTCTTACTACCTACCCAGGATATACACCTAGGTACTAATTACACTGATGAGTTAGGTATGGGGAAGGTTATACACAGAAGATGTGTATACGTGTTTGCGTTGAAGAAGAGTAGAGAACCGTTTAGAAAAATAAATCCTCCCTACACCTAATTGGGATTCAAGCCCCGATATTTGTCACATTAAAATAAGAAAATAAGTTATTGTCTCCTAGATCTGTGTGCTCATCGATATAGCTTAAATGGTAAAAAGTAAGAAGATTGAATCCCAATATTAAGGATTTATATTTGGTTGTTATTTTTTAATATCTATTTCCATTTATTCAAGGTATTTAAGCTGTATTTTCTGAACCGACTGATTATATCAATACATGACTGGTAGTCTAACTTAAATCTAGAAAAGCCACACCATCAAGTACCCAGCCAACAATTTATCACTCTGAAAGGGTAAACCCACGGTTCTTCAATTATACATTTCTCTGCCATGCTGGGAATCGAAGCCGGGACCATTGAATTAATAGAAATACATGCTACCGATTAAGCTAAGGTATTACCGGTTATTAAAATTAAATATTTTTACTCAAACTTAAAGATAATTTCTATACGTTTTATAATTCTAATAACAGTAAAATATTATGGATATTATTTATTAGTTTTTTATCACCACGTTTAAATACCTAATTGAATGAAACGATTTTGTATCAATTACTCGTATTAGGGATTAGTACAGCTATATTTAAAGGAAGTGTACCCACATTTGCGTGGAGGAAGTGGGGAAAACCACCCTCAGTACACACAACCTGGATTAAACCCCAATATCCCCGTCAACGGCAGGCTATTCCGTTGCGAGAGTGACGCCTTAGACCATGTGGCCAACAAGGCTGACTATTTTTTAATTGTTTAACATCTAAATTAATATATAATTACTCTGATTTTATTCACGAAACTATTTTCTATTACATATTTATGCGATTAAAAATATGTATTTGTATGACCACCAAACTAAATACCAATGAGAAGTAATGTTTATTGTTTATTAAATATAAAACAAATTTTCATTCTCAAAATGAAAATTATTTCAACATCAGAGTAAAAATGGCAATTATTTTTATCCTTGATATTAAAAAAGAGAAGAAGTTGTTTAAAATTAATACTTAGTCAATTGTTTGATTTAGGAACAAAATAAAATGTCCTGACCCATAAAGGTGAACACGTGGACTAAATATCAAGTTCACCTAGTCTGGTTTGTGTTGGAGGGGATAGCTAGGGTTCGAGTCAAGACCTATTGTATTGATGCCATTTTATTCTAAATTGTTTCGCACTCTCTCTTAACACAAATACATGTTCGCTTTCTCTAAACTTGTCCTTAGTAATAAAAATAAAAATAATAATAATACAAACGGCAGTTATGCATAAAACAATGCAATTACATTATTCTATCATATTCATTGACAAACTTAAATGAGAAGATATAATTAGAATGGAATTGAATAATATAGGGTGTAGTGAGATGGACTGGATAGAACTATCTCAAGATAGAGATAGGGTGTATTGAGATGAACTGGATATAGCTTACTCAAGAGAAGGATAGGGTGTAAGAGGTGGAATAGATAGAACTAGCTCGAGAGAAGGATAGGGTGTAAGAGGTGGAATAGATAGAACTAGCTCAAGAGCAGGATAGGGTGTAAGAGGTGGAATAGATAGAACTAGCTCGAGAGCAGGATAGGGTGTAAGAGGTGGAATAGATATAACTAGCTCGAGAGAAGGATAGGGTGTAAGAGGTGGAATAGATAGAACTAGCTCACGATTGGGCTAGGTGGTGTACTTCTTTAAGTGCAGAAATAAACTTTCGATTTTCTAATCCAATGAATAAGTAAGTTTCAAAGTCATATAATTAATTATGTAATATTTAGAAAGTATCAAGCATAAGTTCATGTCGATAAAAGGGATTAATTTAACTATGAGCCAAGAAAGCGTAAGGTTTTTATGTTGACTAATGCACTTCTTTAATAAATACCATTCTTTATAAATACAGAGAAGGTATTATAATCATGAACACTTTCTACATCGAGACGATGAGGTGTCATGTTGTTCTATTCTGCCTCGATTCCTAAAAAAAGGACTACTTTAAATTATCATATTTGTGCCAAGGCTATATCATAAACAGTTGGATGTTTTTTCAAACTTGATAATGATATGATTTATAATCATACCTCAAAGAGTTTGAGTTTAATCAAAGCTCTCTAATTAAAGGCAATTTTATTGTTAACTGAAATTTTGAAAATGCAAAAGACTTTGCAAGTGGCTATATCGATTTTGATTAAAATTGCTATATGGGGAGTGATTTAATATGATAAATAAGAATGTATGTTTGTTTAAAAAAACATGTAATTTAAAGGTAGTTAGTTATGTGATCAATTATTTGGTTATACATAAAATTAGTTATAATGATTTTGTTCAAAATCTATGTTGAGATTATTTCGTAATTTTATGAAAACTTTGTTTGATTTTTTTGAGAAAACTGAGGTAAATTATTTTTGAAAATTTCAGTATGATATACATAAAAAATTATTTTATAATTATGTTTTAACATTTTTTTATTTTTCAAAAAACATAAAATCATAGATCTTAAGGTGTAACAAGGATTAATGTACACATTTTCATTATCTAAGCCGTTTAATACACTCATAAATCTTGAGATATAGAAATAGCCCCACTTCAATGGCTGAATGGTACAAGTCATCACTATCATGGTAGACTGGTTTGTTGATTATAGAGAATTTGGGGTTCAAATCTCAGTCGGGTATACGTTTTTAGATAGTTTCCCATCCTCCTTCCATGCAAATTCTAGTTAATTACCTCTAAAATACTTCCTTCCCCATCGCTAGCCCATGATGGTAATTACCAATATATATTCATTAATTTTTTAAATAATTACTGTCTCTTACTACCTGCTCAGGCTAGACACATATATGGTAATTACCATCATGAGCTAGCGATGGGGAAGGAAGTATTTTAGAGGTAATTAACTAGAATTTGCATGGAAGGATATATATATATATATAGTATTTATTTTGGAGCTCACACCAGCCATTGAATCAAGTAATAATCCATTCCACTTCTATTCCCCTCCTCCCCTCCCCCCACCCCCGTCCCCCTCTTGACATTTTGGAAATAAAACCACGCGAATGCGATGGAAATCTCCCGTGGTTTTCCGGCGGACGTAGAAAAGGTATTCGTGATAGTAGTGGAGAAGAAGGGGGAGGATTGAGATATGCCAGTAAATCTGGCCCAGGGATTGTCCACAAGGGCTATATGAGGGGAGGGGGGGAGAGTTTAGCCACCGTGGGGCTTTTCAAGGTTCGGTGAGGAAGTGGTGCTCCCCCCCCCCCCCCCACC